>VMDR010004882.1:23246-56203 GCA_007922815.1 Macrotus californicus
CTCCCCCTCTTTAGTTCATGTCCATGGGTCATATATATAATTTCTTTGGCTTCTATATTACCCATACTATTCTTAACCTCCCCCTGTCTATCTTCTACCTACCATTTATGCTACTTATTCCCTGTACCTTTTCCCCCTCTCTCCCCACCCACCCCCCTGATGATAACCCTCCGTGTGATCTCCATTTCTGTGATTCTGTTCCTGTTCTAGTTGGAAGCCTCTCAACTACCCAGCCATTCATTATAACTTGGTTGTTCAAAATGACCTAATGACATGGAAACATATTAACTATATATTAAGCTTTTAAAAAGCAAGTTATAAAATAACATGTATATATGTATCTTTGGGGAGCAGTTAAAATAGCCTCCAAGTCTCCCTCTTCATAGCTTAACCATTTTTTTCTTTTTTTCTAAAATGGGATGATCTGATTCTCTGATTAAAGACACATTTTAGTTTGTTTTACCAGCAGATTTAGCCAAGAAAACTAGGTTATTTGCAGTTGAGTGTGGGACAGAAATTCAAACTCAGCAAACAATTTATACATTGGCAAAACATGTTTTCTGTCTTAATATAATTGAAGCCACCAGAAAAGAAACAATAATAATTGGCACCCAAATTTCATTTCAGTCCTGAACTACCTCAACTCTATTCCATTAAATAAGAATGAAAAACAGATCACTGCTTAAAAAAAAATGTCAGGAAAATAAAAACTTGACTTTGCAAAATTTCTGCTGATGGATCGCCCATGGCTGAATGTGAGGACGATTTCATGTCGACAGGCATTAAAACATGACTCTAATAGAAAGCAATAGTTGCCAGAGACACTAGAAAATCACAGTTTAATTTCGGTCAATATTAGTATCCTAAACACTAAACTGAGTATGTTTCCTCTTTAACAGATTATAGGGGAGATTCTTAAAATAAACCATTTTGGCAAAAATAAACTACTAGAATGGGTAAGTGTTATACACTCTTTATTACGTACCAGGTGCTATTTTAAGAGCTTTCTATTTATTAACTCATTTAATCTTCATGAGACCCCTGTCAGATATCGACTAGTTCTATTTTGAGGAAACTGAGGCCAGAGAGGGCAGGTAATTTCTATACAGCCCCAGAAGTACCAAGAGGCAGATGCAGGATTCAAACCCAGGTGGTTGTGTCCCAGAGACTGACTCGAACCAGAACGCTTGGACAGCTCATTCGAGTGAGGCCAAAGGTAAAACAAAACAAAAAAAACCCTTGCATGCACTGCAGTGCACGAGTCTCTCCTCTGTATTATCCTAAGCACGAGCCTCTTAACAGTAGACGACACAGCCAAAACCCTTACATTTTGAATTCCTGCAAACCAGAGAGACTGCACGACGTTAAGGAGGGCCACTGACGAATGACTCAGGGGTCCACAAATAACTGGTAGTTTCCTCTGGTCGTGACTAGACGTGGTGGAAATGCTCGGACTATCAAGCGACATTATCTTTTATTTATGAAGGAAGACTGCTCACAGTGTTTTCGCCGGCTAACACATTCACTGGAAACAACTGTGGGGTAGGACTGGACCGAATTTAAAAGCTGCCTCTCCAAGGAGACTTTTCGTTTGTCCTCACACTGGGGAATGATTCCATCATCAGTCACACAGTATAGATTTTACAAGTGACGGTGTCACACAGCACGTTCGTTTCGAACCTGAGACTTTGCAAATTCCTTTCTGAGCCTCCTCTGATGATGTTTTTAACTTACCCTGTCCAAACTCACCCTGACTTCTCTCTCTCTCTCTCTCTTGCTTGAGAATTGGGAGAAGGCCCCCCGCCCCCACCCGGCCCCATCTTTAGTTCCTTGGAGGCGTTTAGCACAGTGCTCAGTTTGTGGTAATTGTTCAGAAACTATTTGTCAATATTTTTAAGGCAGCATTTCACAGATGGTCAAACTGAAATACAGAACATAAAACTTGAAGTAATAAAGCAAATCAACACCTCAATGTAATTTGGCATTTGTTCCCCTGAAAATATGTGACATTACTGCGCTGGTGTCCTTTCTCTAAAAATGTCCAAAGAGAGAATAGAAGAGGGGCAACAGAGATAAAGAAAAGATGCCACTGGTAAGGAAGAAGGAACGAGGAGAATGAGGAGGTCACTGCTGTCACAGCACAGCAGTCCCACAGTGGCCCTAAGCCACCGCACTGCACACCCCTGGAACCATTTCTAAATTCTTTTGAGAAAAGCCAGCCTAATAAATGCACCACCAGCCAGTAATTCATGAGTTTTATGCAGTAGTTCAAACCAAAGGGGGTAATGACCACAGCTGTCAGACTCCAGATGCTCTGGGGCCCAGTCTGCCATGTTGTCCCCGTGTCCCTGTGGAGGAACGCTGTGAACTGGGCACATCACCACCTCTCACTCTGGCCTGCTGCCAACGGCACCAGCTGCATCTGGTCTGGAAGAGGCTGCTGCTGGCAGCCCCTGCTCCCAGGCGGCCGCAAGGCTGTGGGGGCTGGCCCTCCAGCCAGCACACGTGGTCCAGCCTCAGCTGCCTATCTACCCCCAAACCTCCTTGCCAGCTTTGAGCTCCCCAGCACTCTGACTCCTCCTGAAAACGGGCATCTTTCTGTGATCAACAGGAGAGATTCAATGAAAACCACACAGATGAAAAGTCATGTCGTTTATTAATAATTTCTTTTGGCTTCTTCTATAAATTGGAAGGAAAAAGTCTTTGGTGACACTCTCTGTAAAACAATCTATCTTGGATGGCAAAACCCAGACATAGTTACACAGGTCAGTGAAGTTAAATCAAGATCTATGGCTCTGTACTTTCTCACACTTCAGGGATTAATTGGACTAAGTCATCATCATCTTTAACAAATGGGGAAAACACTCCAGAGAAGACCTGCAGGGACAGTACAAAAACGTCGGCAACGTATTAGAAAACTGTCCCAAATGTACACCGTATACAAAATCGCGTCTACTTTTTTTGTTTACTCGACCATTTGCCACTTAAAAGAGTTTCAGTCTTCAATGCTTTTCTTCTACCTCTCGACATGTCATATACATACTTTTCTCGCAAAACAAATAGCAAGGTTCATTACACAGTATCCAGGTCATTTCCATGGCCCTGCTTTCAGTAATAATCACAACCAAGGGAAAGGGCTGTACTCCTGATGAAGAACAAAGAGCTATTGCAGCAATCAATTGGCCCTTGAGGCCTAAAAGGCAAATCGTTACAAAAACTGAGGAACTGAAAGGCTGGCTTGCCTTTTAAATGAGTGTGAGACTGTCCATGCTCATCGGAGGTCGCAGCTGTCACTCAGTGGCTGCCACTCGTTTCTTGTTCCAGAGGAAGACAGTACAGCCTTGCTCGCCTATTTAATTGGGCAGCGGCAGCCTCCTCCAGGCTCCTCACACGGAACACACTAAAACTGTAGATCAGTGACAACTACAGACAATCCCTGCTGAGTGACCATCGTGACAATAAAATCCTTTGATTTTTGGAAAGGACAGAGAGGGGAGCTGGTTTCCGGGAGTCATCTTATCATGGAGATGATGCTGTAAATAGTAGCTTTTGTATCCAGAGCTTCTGCATGGTGTTACTGAATTAATGGGAGGGACTCTGTGCTTAGGCATCTTGATCCCATTTTTTAAAGGTAAACTTGGAGTCAAGGAATAATCCAATCTTTGTCATGAGGAAGCTCTAAGACTGAGGGAGACAAGTCTGGCACAGAGGGTTATTAATACTTTCTCACTGAGAACTCTAGTTACAACAACTTTGTCGCCATCAAGCATGCCTGCGAATACGGGGCCAGCAGTGAAACAAACGTTCTTGGTTACATCTGGCCCAGAATGACAAAGCCTTCCGTGAGGTCCTTGTCCACAGTTGCTGCAGATGGAAGCTAGGTAAATCAATTCAGTAAATGAGGTCCCGGCGTACCAGCTACATTTTGAATGTATTAACTATTAGAGGCAGAGATGTTTACATTTGAGAGCTTATAGCAACAGCTGGTACTTTTTAAAAGAGACCTGAGGGAATATAAGAGACTTTCTGGTCTGGGAAGTTTGCCTCAGCTTTTGAATCCATAATTCAGCTTGTCCAGCAACAGTCTTATTCAGATTCTCACCTGGCCAAGATCTTTGCCTTCTTCCCACACTTATCCTTTAAAGAAGTTTGATTAAAATTTCATTAGTTCTTAAATCAAGAGCTGCTTTTTTAAAAAAAACAGTATATAGGTCTATCCACATTCATTCATCTCACCCCTGATTAAAGTTCAGTAACCTTTATGAAAGGCCACTGCATAATATTTCTTCAAGTGACCAGGTATTCCAGAACCTACTGTAAATGAAAAACAAAAATAATTCCTAAAGGAAAATTGAAGGAAGGAGCCAAGATGGATCCTTCTTTGAGCACCATTTGTAACAGGAAGAAATTAAACTGTAATGTACCTAAGATTCCAGGTACCAGAACTTTTACTTCCTTCCGAAGCATCCTGTTGGAAGGGACGCTGATATGTCCAGGTAGACCCGCCTTTGTTGTTTTTCATAATGTGACTACGATGATTACTTTGTGAATTTTTCTGTACAGTCTCAATGTTGGGTCACTTTGTTGTTTTCAACAAAGGTGATGTATTTAAAGTATAGTATAAGGCTTTTCATTGATATAAATACATACACCAGCTAAAAAAAACAACCTGTTTTTAAGACCCTGTGTCCTAACATGGAACTGGAAAGAGGTGCTGGTTAAGTGGTCCGGTACTCTCTGGAGTTTCCACATGCAATTCATTACGCGGTTGGCACTGCACTCCCTGCTCTTGGCTTCTTACCAATTCGTGTTGGCTCACTTAGGGACCTCTGGTTATCATTCAAGTTGGCTGAGAGATAACTCCTGACATCCTACAGAGATGACCATGATTTGTCAACTTGCTGCAGTGAATTATAGCTCTTTCCTTAGTGAATTAAAATGACATCTTACTGCTGGGTCTCACTGATGTGCTAGGCTTTGTTCAATTCCCAGCAGTATCTTCCAAGCACGAAAAGAACAAACTAGCTAGCATCCCAAAGAGATTTTCCGAGAGAATGACATCAAATGATATCATGGAGACTTAAAGTGGCTGAAAAGTATGTCAGAACCTGTTCTCATGTATAATCACCATCTCCCCCCACCCACACGCAACATACATTGTGTGTGGAGAATATGCCCTGTGAGCTTTGTGACAGATAAAGCTGGCAGTTTTCCGAATCCAATCATGTGACTGTCTGCTACACTTAGGGCCACTGCTCTGCAAGCCAAGATGACAACATGAGTTGTAAGTTGGCTTAGGGTCTCTGGGCAAAACACTGCGTTCATTTTTGCAAAGGAGAAAGATACATGAATGATGTGGCAGTCCAAAAAAGTTGATTTAAATACAAATGTGCAAAGGTCAGATGAATAAGGATTAATTGGTACCTCTTCAAGTCACTGAGAGCTGCAGCTTGAATGGCATGAAGCCTATTAGGCTGGGCGTTTGATAGAAACAAGGGCAGGGACCATGGGCTTACAAACTATTTTTCAACAAATACATAAGAGATAATCACATCCACTTAGAAGAAATGTCACATGTCTGAGAGTGAGATAAGGCTGGGTCCAACTGGAAGAGAGAGTGATTTGGGGAGCTGATCGGAGTCACGGGGCCGCAGGGAAAGCCCCTTGCCTTGAAGTTCATTACCTGTGCGCCGCTTACAGCACAGCGTCTGGACATGTGGGTCTGCTCTCCACTCTGCCACTAGGTGCATGTTGAGTCACCTCTCTGGACCTCTGCAAACACCTAGTTTCTCTTGTTTACAGCACTGTCCTTCCTTGCACCCTCTTGGCTAGGTCCTCATTCTCGTCCAGATGTCCACAGAGCAAGGATGAGTTACAGTCTCCTGGATTTATGGTTTCCAACTGACCAAAGCCAAGCACTCGAAGTTATCTGAACATAATTCAGTGATAAAGTTTTCTCCTAAAGAACACTGGGAATAAATTTATAAGATGTAGGAGAGTTTAGGGAGGAAAAACTGAAGTACTTATTTATTTAAGAGATAATAGAACCCAATAAAATCTTTCTCTTCTCTATTGTCTCGTCTCTTGAAGAAAGTATTTAGTATCAGAAGTCTCCTCTCCACCATTTACCATGGAGTTAAGTGCTATATGTGTTTATATATATTTACATATTTTTCCATTTATATTTGCAGTTTTACAATAACCAGAAGCTCAAAGCAGCATTTGCAGGGATAGAAATATTCTTTTTAATGAGAAGCACAATTGAACGGCTCCAGATTTAAAAATTAAAATGAAATAAGACAGTGTTCACATTTGATTCTGATTATTTTGTGTGCCAGATTCTTGCTCAAAACAATGTTTGACCAAAAATGGGATCAGGGTCCTGCTGGTGAGGTTACTTCTGAGCAATCCTCAAGTTCAATGGTGAGAACTGATACCTTCTTACTTCCTTCTCGATGGAGAAGCTTTGAGGTTAAAATTTGAGGTTTTCACAAACATAAAAGAGCCTATCTTGTAAAGAATCTGTTCCTCTCCATATACTCATTCCCAACATACTGTGTTTGCTTTTAAACCAAATCTTTCCCCAGCGCTAAGCAGACGTATGTCTATGGTTGAATGTCTAGTCTAGCCCTCACCTCAGAAAAGAACTGGGTTATTGCTGAGGGTCAGTACTTCCGTCTCACTAGTATGCTGGCAGGTGGACTGTCTGGATGGTTCCTTGTGCAAACTGAATTGGTCCTGGTTACCCCCCCCCCCAATGAAAAAGTTACCATACTTACATATCTCAAAGTTTTCAGTGAGAACTGTCTACCTAGAAGTCATATTTTCTCTCATGCAGCAACATCTTAGAGATAAAAGTTCAAGTTGATCTGCAAATTCAAAGTGGAAAGCAATTTGCACTGGCAGAGTTGGATAATGAACTTGTCTTAAACTTATGCTCCATTATTTCATGACACTGGACAGAGTGACTTACTGTGTTTTCCATGAAGCCTGAGCGTTTGCAACCACAGGAAACTCTGCATGACCCACGGCCATGATGTCTGTGGGAAGGGGAGCAGCAGCTTTGACATACTCACAACCAACACAATTTTGATTAAAGAAAGAACTCTGGTTTTTAATAGTTTTGATCATTAAAAAAGTTTAAACCTGCATAGCAATCATTTCAAAAATAATTATTTAATGTTCCATAATTAAACTGTACACAACCTAGTCTTGGGACACAGAAGCCAGTGAGGTGAGTTTGGAGCAGTCCGGTGCAGTCCCAGGAGCCAGGAGTAGAGTTCTCATTGGCCTTTTCTTTTTTGTTTTTGTTTTGTCATTCCATTCACGTGAGTTTATTTGGATACTTGGCACAGTCTGGCTCCGCGGCTGAGCGGATCTGCACTGGGAAGAGAGAGCAGCTTGACCCCAGTCCCTTCTCGCTTCCCCTCCCCCACTTGGCTGGATTCCTCAAAGTCGTTCAATGTCTCGGTATTTCTTCCTCAGAATAGAGACCTGGTCTTTAAAGAGGACGGGGTCGAGCCTCATCTGAGAATGGATCAGCGGCATGTAGCCAAACCAGCTGGCAAACGTATTCATGCAGCTCTGTCGCTGGGCAAAGTGGTCGGGGTCAGCCCAGCGGGAAGCCCGGGAAGTCTGGGGAGAGGAGAGAAAGAAGGAAGACCATAAGCCAAATGCAAGGTGAGATGGTGACACTGCAGAAAACCGTCAGACTCAGGCATGCGGCAGACCTCAGGGTCTGGCCTGAACTCCAAACCTCCCTGTCCTTGTGCCTGGTGAAAAGTCAAGCACTGGTCCTGGTTTTCTCAAGATAGGCAACTTTCCTCAATGCTAAATGCACACACAAACAATGATCCATATTACATGACCAATTCTCTGCTTAGTAAACAACTTAACTGATTGTACAACTCCTGTGGTCACTAAATATAAAACTTCTCTTTCACATGGGATCAAACAATACGACTAACCATGTGTTTGCACTTTCAAAGACAGTTTTCTAAAACTTCCTTGTTTACTCGGTTGATTCTGGGTAAGTAGAAAGGATGGATTCCATCTCTTTACCTATGTGGCTTCTAAGGTTGGTTAAATATTTTTAGACCATGAAAATGACTGACATGGATTTAAAAGAAAGCCTTAAATGACTTGAGTGCTGACATTTAAAAAGATGAACTATGCATAATATCTTTAAAACCATGTTTTTATGAAACAAGGAAAAGGTGGGCTGCCTAATTGTGGGAACAGACACAGTGCGTTTATATCATTATGCAGCTGTTTAATGATGTACCTGCATGTATGTGAGGTCCCTGTGCTTCAATCCTCATGCACTGTTAGAAAACACGTTCATAGGAAGGTATGTTTGACTGTGAAAATCACCCAGAGTCACTTGAAAACAAGTGTCAACATGCTTGAAAGTCACCACTGAAGGCAAACACAAACACAGATTATGGAGCAGCAGAAAAACAAATGGAAGGTGATTTGTAAAAAGTGTTTTCATGATGCTCATTTGAGCCTCACAACAACCTGGTCAAGTTCTCTACCTAGGGAATCACATCCCCATGCTACAGGTGAGGAAGTAGGTTCCGGGAAGTTAAAATGATCTGTTTAAGGCTGGAAAGGGACAGAACTTGGGGGTCACTCTTTACTATTTACACTAGAAGAACTCGGCTTGGTAAGTCAGACTAAGCTGACTATTTGAGTTCATGACAGAGCAGACAGTTGTCACTTTGTTCCTACATTGGTGTGAGCTTGCAGGCCATTTCTGATTGGTCCACTCCTTCCCAAAAGGGAAGGATCCCTACCTCCTGGCAAGTGCTCTCGCATACAAAGGGGAATACTGTCCTGAGCTTAAGCTTATTCTTATTGTCTCTTCAAAATAATGTTTTTTTAAAAAGTCTTTTGAATTACTCAAGAATCTTTTTTGTCTCTAGATTTTATTTTGAGTCAGTCAATATATTAGAGAAGATACCTTTCCAGTATAATAAAAGGACAACCTTCAAGGATGATACTCATTTATTTCACCAGTCATACAAACATTCAATAAACAAATGTGTTTGATGGGAAGAATGGGGCAAATACAGCACAAATTTAACTGAAGACATCTAGTTAGACCTAAAGCTAAATTTAGATTTGTCCCCAAGGGATGTGTAAAAGTATTAGAAATATTGGTTTGGTAGAATTAGGCAAATCTATGAGAAGGGCATAAAACCAACCCCTAAGAAATCATGTGTCATTAGAGTTCCACCTCTAAGCAGCCTATAATCTCAGGGAAGTTCATAGAACTCTCTGAGCAAATAATATAAAGGAATGTTGTATCCTTGAGATAATATATATGAAAATACATGGGCACACAGTAGACACTCAATATATCTTGCTTGAGTGTGAATATTCTTTCAGTCTCAACCATGGAAGTAGTCTTGCAAATCTTCTTGCTTGTTCTTTCAGTAGTTAGAGGGAAACAGAATTTTCTGCTAGACACTTTGCTCACTAAGGACAGCAGCTGTGTCATAAACAGTGCCTAGCACAGGGCCTGACATAACCTGTACATGTTCAGTAACTACTGAATGACTAAGATTTATAAACTGAAAATCCTATAAATGTGTTGCTCTTACTAAACTTAATGAATGAAAAACCATCGACTGGGAGGTATGGCTAAGTTTTCCTTTGCAAAAGCTAGATTTGCATGACTTCCAATACTTGTTAGAACATGGTAAATGGAAAACTATAAAGAACGGAACTAATAAAACCATGTTCAAAAATGTCCTTGAAGGCTGACTCAAATCCTGTTGGATGATACTCTCTGATTTAACTTGGGTAGATCTCACTGGCCATACTTAAGGTTTCTGAATTCTTACTTATAGTACTAGACCTGTCCAGGACGAATCAGGGTAGATGAGCTTCAGCAGATGCAGATCATCCTCACACCAGACCCCGGGGTGTGGAAGAACAAGCAGTGGGAAGAACAGAGCCTGGTATTCAACTCCTAGTTCTGTCTCTAATACTGGGTAACTTGTAGCAGTATGCTTAAATTCTCTGGGTCCTAGTTTCCTTACTTGTAAAAAGAGAAAGTTGGGTTTTATTTCCTTGCAATTATCTTTAGTGCTCCACTTTTATGACTCAATGCAATATTTTATTTTTATAAAATTTTTCATGTATGTTATCTCACCTTTGGAGGTAGAGTTTCCCATTTGCATTTTAAAGATGAGACAACTGAGCTTCAGAAGGCAACTGACTTGCTTACAGCTAATAAATGATGGTTCTGGAACTGGAAATCAAGTACTGTGACCCTGGTCTGCTACCATGATGCTCATCCAGCCCAAGAGCGACCACCAGGAGGCTGTGTTGAGAGTATTATTGGCTATTCACTAAGTAAAGCACTGACGGTCACCTTACATAAATTCTTTAACTCTGGAGAAGGTGTGCCTTTGTCATGCCCCCTTGTAGGTCATATGAAAGCTTTCATATTCTTGACATAAAGATCTCCTTGACTTATGTCTTCCCAATTATCCATGTGCCATGTGTATACTCCCTCAGAGCCTTTAGATATGTGTTTTTAATACATCTCCTCATTATGCTTTCTAGAGGAACAGTGAGTCCTCATTACCTCCAGGTGAACCACCAGTAAGCAGAGCAATGGGGCAGAGTTCTCTTACCTGTCCCATCATTGTCTCCTTATACTGCTTCTTCTGGGTCACTTTGATTGGAGGCAATTTTGTCACAGCAGACACCAGGAAATTCATGAGAATGTCCTCACAGTTGGCCAGTTGGTCCACCATGTTCTTCAGGCTGGCTGGCAGATAATGGGTGTACAGGTAGTGATAATATCTGTAAAAATCAAAGACATGTCCCAGGGAGGCATCGTTATATACATGGTGGTCTTCTTTGACAGAAAACACATACTGTTCTTTGGATCCCTAAACATGTCACAGATGATCATGATAACAACGATGACCTATATGGATCTTACAATACAGGTGGGGCAAAAGCAAGTTTACAGTTATTTGTATGGAAAATAATATAATAATTAATAAATGAAACAAGAATAAACTCTGTGTTTCATGTACTCACAACTACAAACCTACTTTCGCCCCTCCCTGCATGCCAGATAATGTTCTAAAGTGCTTTACAACAAATGATTCATCTAATTTTTATGAGGAATCTATGATGTAGGTACTATTGTTATCCTCATTTTACAGATAAAAGTACAGAAATACATGCAGATTTAGCTTGCCCAGCCTAGCTTCAATAGCATGCTGGTTGGTAAGAAACAGAATACTTTTAAATGGCAAGAGGTTACTTACATATATTTATCATTATAAGCTCCTTTGCAATTTTAATTATTGGCTTTATCAGAATTATACTTAAGACTGTCCCATAACTTTGAAACTAACAATATACTGTTCTATTTCTGTGGCCTATAAACCATATATTTCAATACTAATTAATCTGGTGGTCAATCACTGTGGAGAACTTATCTTAATTTGAATTATTTTCACCCTACTATATTTTGGAAAGACACAGAGTATATGTTTATAGAAAAAAATCATTTGAATGAATCAGATTCATTAAGTGACAGTGGCAAGAAGAAAGGGAACAATGAACTTCCAAGAGGTAGACTCTTGGGATGAAGATTCAGCCAGTCTCAATGTTTATACTGTGTACATTTCCAGCTCTATCTTTGATATGGCAAGATTCTTTATTCTTCACTATAAAGGAGTAGGTTAAGATTGGTGTGTTTCCCTTACTAAGGCAGAAGAGTGGGGATTTCATTTAGTATGAAGTCAGGAACACTAAATAATTTGGCAATCATCCCCAAGTCCCCTGGCTTTAAAAGACCATATATGTAAACATCTCCCAAAGTTTTATCTCCATCCCTTACCTCTCTCAACATCACGTCCGGATGTCTTACTGAGACCAAGACCAACTCCTGCATTTCCTTTAATGCTTATTCACCTATAGCTACCTCTGTCTGTTGGTGGTTACTCTATCCTGCTAGTTCTTCAGGTCAAAAACCTTCTATATCCAATCTGTCAGGATATCACGCTGGAGCATCTTCAAAAATATGCCAATCTGATCACTACATGCCACCTCCGCAGCTCACTTTCTTGCCCCAGGCTCTACGATCTCTTGCATGGATAGTGTCACTCACCTCCCACTCGGTCTCCCTGCTTCTAACCTGGCTCCCTTAGTATCTCCCCTCAACACGGCCTCCAGAGTGGATGCTTAAACCTAAGAAAGATTGCTCTGCTCAAACCCCACGTCACTGAAAGGAAAGTCAAGTCCTTCACCTGGGCTCCCACGAGCTCTCTCACCTGCTTCCCACTCCACTCTGGTCACATTGGTCTTCTTGATATTCCTCCAATATTTTGCCTCGAGGCATTTGTTCTGGCTGTTTCCCAGGCCTTAATGCTCTTCCTACGGACACTGTCTTGGCTAGCCTCCTCTCCTCCCTCGAATCTCTGCTCAAATCTCACTTGCTCCAAGAGGAACACCCCGGCCACCCCCTGATCTGGTCTTTCTCTTCCAGTTCTTCTAATCCTTCACCTGCTCTGCTTTGCCTTTTTGCTATGTAACATCTCACCTTAACATATTATAGAACTACATGTGAATTGCGTCTCCCCTTATTAGAGTGTAAGACCATCACAGATGGGGCACTTTTTTCTGTTTTACTCAACGGTAAATCCCAAGCACCTAGAACAGTGGCGGGGAAGTGGGGAGAAGTCAATTAAATATTTATTTTTGTTGTTGTTGTTCTAAGTATTTGGTTACTCCATACCCCTTGTGATGTCCTCACTTCAGAGGAACTGAAGATATTACTTGACTGTAATTTCTGGAAATGCAATAAGCCAAGAGATTTTACTGGTTTCAAAGACACATGCTGGTTACAGTAACAAAATTTAAAGAGGGATGCAGCTTGATTTCTGTTGATGTTGTTAACAAGATTTGGCTACAGTTCCCACTTACACAGCCGTCAGAAACTTATATAAGGAACTGATACGTAAAGATCTAAACATGCAAGATGTGTAAAGTCCTCACTTGTGGTAAATAGCAGCTCCAGTCAACACCATGGAGTAGTCATTTGTCCACTTGGATGTGTACCCCCACCGCTCCTTAGAGTTATCCCAGAAATGGCTGCGTGCAGGGTACCCCACAATCCTCTCGGGGAAGCTCTGCCAAACCGTGAAGGCAAAATCCACCTGCAGGCAGAACACAGGCCAAACAAGCAATCAACAGGTGAACAGTGTCAACAAACACCACCAACCCCCTGCTAGTGCACAACGCGAAACACGTGACCATGGCGAAACATCGGTTCCATGTATTCATCGGCAAATTAAACCGACTGCTTGACATTTTGCCCCATAATTATGCACATTTTAATGTTTTCTGTTACAGAAACTTCAGATGAGTGCGGAAATGAAACACATTTGCTGATATGTCCTTTAGAAGCCCAGTCTGTTCGAGCTAGATGACAAGTCAGAAAAACAGTTGCTTCCTCCCTGCTCCCCTCGGCACACACGACCCGCTGATTCATGGGCGGCACACACGCACTTGTTTTATAAACGGGAGCAGATTTCCTACATATACATGCGGAGGATGAGTGCACAGCATATATCATAGCCAGCACACAGCAAAGCCAAAGGGACTAAAATAAAAGCATCCTCTTAAGAGCAAGAGAAAAGAGGTTTAAAACAACACCCAAGTTCTAAGAGAAACCCGACACAGACATCATCAAGAAGCAGTCATTTAGGCCTCTCAGGTTGGAAGATTCTTCGTGCCAGGGAGATCTAGGAAAAGCATCCACAGTGAAAACACACGAAGAATAAGTGGGGACAAGGCCAAGTGAACCCACAGGATTATTTTAAAGGAAATGCAGCTACATGGCTTTCCAGTGCTTAGAACAACCCAAAGCAGGTACTTCTGAAAATGCTATAAACTAACATTTATAATTAGCCAATAGTCTGTTTTCAAATGTGTAAGCTCACTTCTGACTTTCTAGGATTATTTCATGACTGATAAATAATATAGAAAGTAAAAATAAAAACAGTAATATCAAGCAATCACATAATGCTCATAATTGTGAAATGCTCATAATGGGTATAGGTACTGAGATGTTTTAACTCATTTAATCCTATTTCTGTGGAAAGGTCATTTTACATTCTCGAGTTTACAGAGAGGGAAGCGAAGATACGTGGAGGCTCCAATAATCTGCCAGAGATGGCAAGCGGCAGAGCTGATGTTTGAACTGAGGCCATGTGGTTTCCGATTCGGTGTGTACTGTTTTCATAACCTTTCTTCTACCTCTGCTGCTCTAGTGTTGCAAGCAATTTATCTCTTACACAGGCTACACACTCACCCTACAACCTCTGCTCTAACTCTTTTTGATAAGCAATAGGAATAAATTTAATTTCTTCCACCAACAGTTCAAGTCTCAGCACAGTGATCTCTCAGGCACTCAAGAGCAGAGCAACTAACTTTTCATGATAGCTAAAAGGTGAAAACATCCCCAATCCCGTCAACTAATGAATAAACAAACTAAATATGGTCTATCAATACAATGGAATGTTATTCAGCTATAAAAAGGAATGAAATACTGATACGCGCTACAACATGGACAAACCTTGGAACGTATGCTGAGCGACAGAAGCCACATACAAAAGCTACGTAGTACGTGGTTCCACTTACATGAAAGTCTGGAATATGTCAATGCATAGAGACAGAAAACAGGTTGGTGCTTCCTAAGGTTAGGGTGTGACTGATTAATGGGGATGGGGTTTCCTTTTTGGGTCAAGAAAATGTTTTAGAGTAAGACAGAGGTAATGGCTACACAACACTAACTATACACTTTAAAATGGTCAATTTTATGTTATGTGAATTTTACCTCAACTAAAAGACAAAGCAAAGAAGCCTAGATCAATATTTCCCAAGCCTTCATTATATGCATAGATCCTCCCCATCTGTGCCACATTCCCCGGCCACACATTCAATGACTGACTTAATATTTTTCTTTCAAATGCCTACTCCTTCTTTTTTTTCCCCCCCGTCACAGGCCTCATTCCAGGCAAACATGTCAGTGAAATCCTAGGTTTGACTGCTGGCTACAGTATTTTCTAACAAACTCTAAAGGAAATATATACTTGTCAAAATTAAACACCTGCTTACCATGAACCATGTAAAACTATTTAATGTGCACACACCATGTTTTAGGAAACTCCGGCCTGTCTGCTCTGTAGAATCCTTTTATCTCTGAATTTTGGGGGCTTAGAACTCACCATTTTTGCAAGCAGCCATCAATTCAATTTTTTGTGAAATCTAGTTTGGTGTCCCATCTTAAGATAAGAAGGCCGAACAATGTAGCTCCTTCCCCTACACAAGAACGTCCAGGTTGTGATAGCCCGCATGTCGTGAGTGGTGTTCAAAGCTCAGGGTGCCACTGGACGGGATAGTATATTCTGCTGCCTGTCGTCAAAGAACCTGCCTGTCCGTGCTCTTTGGGGTTTTCCATTATTCTTTGAAAAGGAAACAGGTGCACTGGAAACTACCAGCGAGCCCGATGGGGTGTTTTCATCACGTGTGTTTCTTACTATCTCAAAGCCGTTTCAAGTCATTTCAAAGGAACTCAAAAGCACATTCAGATAAAGCTATGATTCCTGTGAGTTCTGCTTTCACGCAGATCATTAGCACACCAAAGAAGGCAAAGGTCCGCTTGTGGCCTTTTCTCTCTGAAACCAACATCTGTTTTCTTTGGAGAATTTGCTGCAACCCAGGTACATGTAAATACTGGAAACCAACCACATCTGACACCCTTTCAAGGAGGCTGCGTAAACATTTCTCCTTAAAACTACAGAGAGACATTTCAACAAGCTAAGAATCCTTAGAAAAGAAATAAAACGAAGTGGCATCTATTCACCTAAAAAAAAAAGAGAAGAGAGAAATTCTGTCCTGGACCATTTCAGGCAACACAACCGCCGCTCTGATCCACAGGCAACGGTAAACCAGGCTGCCAGCCTCTTAAATTTGCATATGATTTTCAACCCATGTTGAGTTCTAATTACTTCACATACAACACATGTTCCTCCCAGTGTGCACCGAGTGGCTAGAACTGCTGTTCTTTGAAAATAATTTCACCAGCACACGGCCACATCCCAGCAGCTCAGTGCTATTGCACCGTGGGACAGGGAAAGCCAAATCCTCGAGTGACCCTAACTGCCTCGAGCCCAGGGGAAGATGCCTCAGGAAACAGGATAATGACTTAGGTACATGCTGTCATTGTCCTGACCGTGCATTCCACTATGCCCTGGGATGCCTTTCTGTGTTTGCTCTGAGATCCACTCTCAGCTCTTTCTGCCATGCTCTGAACGCTGAGATGCTGGGACCCTATGCACGGCACTGCCTGGTCTTCCTTGCTGGCTGGTGGCTGAGTGGGTGAGGTCAGTGGGAGCCTTCAGCAGAAAAACGGAGGTGAGACAGAGGGAGAGGTGCCCCCAGCTTTGGCACCAGACTTCCCATAGTTGTCATGCGTCTCCATGAGCATTTCCTTGTAGGGCAGCCTCCTCTCCCCAGTTCCATCTCTTGGGAGCTCTGGAAACACTATCTCCTTCTGTGGCTCCTTCAAGCCTGGGGTAGGAGCTGTTGTTTCCTGTTCTTGTTACTCTCCAGGTGCCTCACCATTTCTTATGCTGCCCTTTTAACCACACCCACCTCTCTGAATAACCCTAAACCCCTCCATTTGAACCTTGTGGTTTGAATTGTTCGCTGCCAAGACTCTGATGGCTACCGGCAGGAACTGTGTAATCAAAGCACCTGGCATGCAGACCAGAACAAAGAAATCCCTCAATAAATACTTGTTGAATGAACGTGCTCCTGGGAGGCCAGCCTTCCTTGCAGGAAGCAGCAGACAAATGAGAGCTGGGTGTCTATACCCTGTATTCCATCACTGTCTTTCCCTTCGGAACGGTAAGTGCATCTTCTCCCCCGACCCCTTCCTCCTGCCGACTTACACGTGACACCATTGGCTGTGAGTTCATACGTTAATTCCCTCAGCATGCATCTCTTCAATTATCCATTCACCAAGTATTTACAAAGCTTTGGCCACATAGAAAGCATTTCACCAAGGTGAGGCCCAGCACATATTGTCCTGGGGTTAGTTAGGTTGACCTTACAGGTCACATTTGTTCAACTGCATCTAATGGAACCTGGAAGCATCCACGGAATTTCAAGAGACTCTGGGACTGGTAGCTTAGGTTCACACCGAGTCTTGGCTATGTGGGCAACAGGCCATTTGAACCAGACTGGCTTCCAGGAAAGCATGTGCTGGGAAATGCCCACGTTTAAATTGAAAGAAAAATGATTATGAATAAAAAGGACAAATGAAAGGGAGAAGGGGAAAGTATAAGTAGCTAAGTCTCCAAACTTTTTAGCAGCTACCATTAATAATGCATTTTCAAATATACCTCATTTTTATATAACTGTCTTTGGTCCCTCATATGGTTTAAAGTAAGGTTTCAGAGATCAATACTCATTCGAGTTGTAAAAATTGCTTTTCTATCATATCTATCTTTCCTCTGCTCTCTCTCCCCCTCCTCCTCACATATTCTCTGTGCAATCTTGTTTCTGGCACAAATACCTGAATGTCTGAAATAGCAGGGGTCGCCATGTCGGCCTTAAAGTGAAACCACTTGCTCTTGTGTGGGTGAATGAAAATGAGCACCTAAAACCGAGACAGAAACGCTGCCTCAGGAGCCCAGGAGTGTTTCCTCACAGAGGCAACACACACCCACGCAGGCATTAGGATAACTGGGGAAGGATGGGACTGCTTGCTCTGGGCAGCGTGATTTCCAGATCATGCTAAACAGGTGCCCCCTCCTGCCTCCTGCCTCCCCTTGGTTCTTCTGTGCACCTGCCAGCAGCTGTGCTGTTTAAGAACAAAAAAATGAGGGCAGGCAGGAGGGGAGAGGTGAGGTTCAGCCGTGCAAATGAGGAGCCAATTAGCAGGGAAAACAAAGGGGAAGGTGCCCTCATCAGGTGCCAGGTGGTGGCAAGGTGCTCACAGGAAACTGGCTTGATTAAAAGCAACTCTGCAGGAAGTTTTGAAAAATGTTTCCGATTTGGCCAAGGCATAGGAAAAAGAAGCGCTGGCACCTTGGGGTCTGGGGTGGTACAGCTGCCTGAGGAGCCCACCGCCCACTCTTCGGGGAGGGGAGAGCACTCACCTCCGTGGTGGAAAGTACGGTGTCCTCGTCAAGGCTGAGCACTGCGTCTGTGACGATGTTTTCATAGGGCAGAAAACGGCTGCTCATGACCTGGGAGTAACCACAAAGCAAAGAGAAGGGAAGGAATTAGGAGAAAGAGAAGTAAATTTCAAGTTTTGTTTTCAAGCCAATTCCCCAATCCTCAACCTTCAGAAAGAACATTCTAGCACTATGTCACCCCTCACCATTGAAGACTTCCTTTTCTCATCAGTGCTGACTCATGGGTTTCACCATTTGGACACCTACTGAGTACAGACACCTTGCTAGATAAAGAGGGCACAGAGGTGAAGAAGATACCTTCCCTGTGTGGGAGGAGCTCCTAGTCTGCAGAGACCAAGATCAAGATGACCAGTCCTCGCTTGATATGAAAAATGCCAGGAGCTCAGAGGACACAGCCACCAGTCACTTGGAAGAACAGACAAAGCCCTCCAAGAAGAAGGGCCACTGAAGTAGGACTTTGATGGATAGAAATTCACCAGGTATAAATAGAAATGAAGCATCACAGACAGAGCGCTCAGTAGATGCAAAGGCACAGAAGAGAGAATCAATACTCTGAGGCCAGGAAAGAGCAGATGGACAGAGCAAATGGTTCCAAGTGTGGGACACACACTGCTAGAAGGCCTGGTCATTTTTGGAGGTGTGCACACAAACATCTAAAAATCCCACTATTTATTTATCTTTTAGCACAGATTAGAAAAATATATAGACACACACGTATGAGTTGCTATAGCAGTAAAACATGGTAGTAATTTAAAAATAACTTCACTAAAATGAAAAGCTGACTAAAAAATATTAAATACACAATAGTATACATGGTGCACAGATTTCGGAGCATCATGAAGGTAGTACATGAATAAAGTTTGGGCAACTCTGGGTATGGCATGGTAACCTGTGTGTGTGGGGGGGTGCTGGGGGCTTTGGGACAAGGGGGCCATTTGGAAAATTGAGGTCTGAGAGACGACTCTGTGACAGTCACAGCTTAAATCTTTGTGTTGAACATACCATAGAAAAACCATAAGAATGATTACATCATAAGAATGACCGACAAGTTTTAAACATTAACAACGTGGCAGGAAATGTTTCAAGTTCTTTCTGTCACCTCATTTCCTCTTTATAACAGCCCCACTTTACAGGTCAGGAAACGAAGGCACAGAAACGTGACGTGTCTTGCCCCTGATGGGCCCACCAAGCATTTTCATCCCAGATGGTGTGATTCTCTAGATCGAGCTCCTCAGCCACTACATGCCACCTGTCTTGGGTTTGAAAAGGACCTCACAGCTGACTCTGGGGCACACATGGAAGCCTCACATTCACCACCTTCTTTAGGAAGTTATCGCAATAGTTATGACATCCTCTCTGAATTCACACTTGGAAACCCAAGAGAAAAGCCACACTTACCATCAGCTCTCAAGGCACAAAAGCCATGGAAGGAAGCAATTGGACACTGGAGACAGAGAGAAAAGGCAGACACCTAGCCTGGCTGTGACAGTGTCTTCTCCACAAATGGGAGGGTCCATCCTCCCACTCCAAAGAGGCCCAGGCTATATTTATGCCAGGAACCAGCTCTTCCACAGGCCTTGTCTCCGATTGGGTTTGCATGCCTGTGAAGCTACTGGAGGGCTTATGACTTGGAAGGATGGGAAGAGCCCCCTCTAATCCATCTCCAGGAGCTCCAGGGATGCATCTACAGCATCGTGGCTTCAGGGTCTGCCCCTACACCTCTGTCCACTGGGTCAAGTTTTTCTTCTTTCTCAGGCTTTCTCAAAATCCAAGCAAATCAAATGCAAAGTGATCAGCAGCCCCACATATACAGTGCTCAGAAATCGCAGCTGGAAGCAGTTCTCCTGATCCTGTTTCCATGTCCGCTAACATGGAAACCATGAGCTGCCAGCCTAGCGATGCCCTGACCTTCCCCTTGTTAAGCACACAGGGAAGCACTGCAAAGACAAGGCCAATAGATTCAAAGTAGGGTGTCACAGCCAAAGCAGCAGACACATCAATTTTAAACTCAAGCTAGACATGGAGATTTCAGTGGGGAATGAGAAGGGCATATGGCTTCTTCTCCTCCATGGGCTCAAACATTGGTTTTAAAAGGACCCATTTCCTTTTTCTGAACCTGCTTCATCAACAGAGGGTAAAAGCCCCTAAGCCAACCACTTCCAAATTCTAGTGCAGAAAGTAGAAGCTCTCTCATATACCTTGCCCCAGCTCCACTCCACAAGTTGAACGGATTAGCATAAACGGAACCCATGTACTCACAGTCAGTCTGAGGGATCTGGGTGCTGTTCCTCATTAGGTCCTTTATGAAAGAGTTAGCTACCAGGCACCGACCCAAACCCTTCTAGAATGAACAAACATGGCTAGGAAATGGCCAAGACTCAAGAAGCTTACTCTCTAATGAAGAAGATATGTCCATAAGTAATTACACAGAGCACAGCTGAGCACCTCCCATGTACATCCACACTCCTAAGTCCATTTACATATATAATATCATATCATTTGATCCTTTTAGCCACCCTGTTAGGTATTAAGATTGTTTCCATTTTTTAAAGGAGGGTTGAGGCACAGAGAGTTAAATAGCTCACCTTAGGTCACACAAAAGTAAGTCTGACACTAGAGTCCATGAAATAAACCTTAGCATTACGATGCCTCCCAGAAGAGTTGACATTTACTGAATGAACCCTTGGTGTGCAAGAGGGTGAGGTGCAATTCCAGGGCAGTGAGAGTGAGGGAAAAGGCACCGTTATGACCCACTGGAAGTGCTGGCCGAGGTGGCAGCGAGGTCTCAACAAATGGCCAGAAGCCCAAATGTACATCTAGCTGGATGAATGTGAGGTATCTTAACAGACACATCTGTAAAGCCCACGAGATAGGTACTACTGTTATCATCATCATCTTATAAGTAAAGAAACCAGACTCCTCGCTAAGAGGAGAAATATAAAACCGATCAATAAGTCTGTGCATAAAAATGCAATACTAACCATAGAAGTCAGAACATCTCCCAGTGAGTCAGTCAAGTTGGATCATTTTTTAATATCCTGACATAGTCAAAGGAAGACTTATCTACCAGAAGAAGTTCCAGTCACCCATGGAAGCATAAATACAAAGAATGCCAAAGTTCAAAGTTAACAGCTTCCACCTGAGCACTCTTCCAGGGCTCAGGCACTGGAATCAGGGAGACAGATATAGGAGGTAGCAGGCAGGAGATTTTTGTGTGCTGGTCCCTTTTGTAAAGCCACACCTATGGTGACATGGATGATTAAGGGCAAGTGAGACTGATGTCAGGAGGCATGTGGTTATTCTAATTCCCACCTTCCTCATTAAATGCTTCCCAAGCAGCTCTCTGGCCACCATGTTGCTGGAGTCCAGCCCCAAGAATGCCATGACTATATCTGTCACATTCTCCACTGTGTCCCAACATTTTGCAAACAGCACACAGTAGGCCCTCATATGTTGGAACTGAACAGGTAATGCTCTGATCACCTTGTCCATGTGACAGATACAATTTTCACTGTATTATGGTGAATCATATGAAAAGTGTCATTTTCAGTGAGTTAAATGATAGTATCAAATGTTCGACCTCATATATTGATATTTTGTCATCCTGGCTCAAAGAGGTCTTATTTAGTGTGAGATAATCTCTCATGGCATGACCCCTTGGGGACAGAGAAAGGGAGTCTCTTAGATGACAATGCTTCACCCATCTCAGTTTCGCTTAGTAGTGACTAATTTCTTCACAATGGATGAGATCTAAAAGAAAGCAACCAGTAGAAGCTATAGAAAGAACTCAACTCCGGCTTCCGTCAGTGGAAGAAATTTCAAAGAGAAGGTAGCAAGTGTTACACGGGCTTAAAAGATGGTTGGGAAGTTTGACAACAGACATGAAGAACTGAGGGGCAATCAAGACAGCAAATGGGAAAGACTAGAGAAAGGACGGGACATGGGACAATTTAGGTAGCGGTGAATGGTCACACGTGCTCAGAGGACAGGGTCTACAGAGAGAGGCAATGAGACAGATGATGGGGAAGGACGGCTGAGGTCAGATTATACATGGCCTCAGATGTTAATTTAAAGCCCTAGCAAACAGATTCCTCAGGGGCCATGAGATGATGAGGAAGATCACTCGGTTCTCGGCAAAATGAACCGGAGAATGGAAATAAGGGGCCAGTGAGGCAGCACTCATGACAGGCTCTGATGGAGACACTAAAACAAATTAAGGTGAAAATGTTGTTTTTCAGATAAAAGTGAGGAATAACCACTAGAAAGACACAACTAACTCAGATTAATCAGCTAAGCCAACCTCATGCATCTACACAATCACCAGGAGCCTCGTCTTCATCCTCTGCATTTACAGATAGATTACTATTGCCAGGCCCTGAATTCATTCAATCCTAATAGCAAACCTATGAGGTATGTGTTATTATTTCCATTTTGTAGATGAGGAAGCTAAAAAAAACTGTGTACAGTGTCATATTGCTTAAAGAGTTAGTATTAGGGACCCAGGATTCACTAATTCGAAAGCCTATGACTGTCAAAGCTGAGGACATTCAGAGACAGGTACAGTTTTAGGAAAAATAGTCTAGGGCCAGGAAAAGGGGCAAGACATTTAGGGCCCATATCCAAAGTACCCCATGGAGAAATGCAGATTCTGTGGTGGTTCCACACTTATGTCCCCTTCCAGTCTTACCTTGCTTTCTCCTTCAATGACAAAGACAGGCACAGCAGTGGCAGGCCAGCGGTGTTTGGCTGGTAGGGGTTTGTCACAATTCCATAGAACTATGATCTGAAAGGAATAGGGAATCATTAGATGGCTTGGTAAGGTTGGATTTATATAGGCCTCCAACCCAATGTGTCTTCTCATAGAGGGATAGGGACAGGGATAGGGAAAGGGATAGGGATAGGGACAGAAACAGAAAGAGAGAAGGTAGATAGCCAAGCAAGTTAGAACAGCAGACATCAAAACTGATTTTATTTTTTTAAAAGACTTTATTTATTTTTTAGAGAGTAGGGAAGAGAGGGAGAAAGAGAGGGAGAAAAACACAGATGTGCAAGAGAAATATCAATCAGCTGCCTCTCACGTACTCTGAACTGGGGACCTGGCCCGCAACCCAGCCACAGTGCCTTGACTGGGAATCAAACCTGCAACCTTTCAGTTCACAGGCTGGCACTCAATCCACTGAGCCACAGGAGCCAGGGCCAAAACTGATTTTAAAGCGAGTCCACTCCCACACAACCTTCCAAGCCTGATCATTTCAACAAGAGAGGACAAAAAGATTAACTCCCCAAAATTTACATCAAGGTGGTTGGAGAAAGGGGAGGAAAAAAAGTAATTTCAGGGTTGCTAGATCTCAATAAAGTGATTTTCTTTTTTGTTGTTGTTTTGATTTTAATAATCAGCTCTTGTGTTTTTATTTTTTTAATGAATCTTGTTTTTAAATTGATTTTTTGATTCTGGTATCTTATGGGAGGTGAGTGAGATAACAACACTGACCAAATTAAATAAAAATTTATACTGAACATATGTTATGAACTGGCACTACACCAGGCAATGTGGGAGAAATAAAACTATTCAAGATAGAACCAGCATGAGCTCACGTTTTCTGTTCTCCAGAATGGCTGCTAATTTTATGTGACTTTATTATTTCTGATCAATGCGTTTCATTCAAAAATGTATGCCTGAAAATTATTTAATTGTTTCCTCGTTTGTAAACCTACTATAAGCTAATTTGCAAATCAGAAAAACTACCGTTAACAACAGCGTATGGGAGAGAAACACTGATTCGCAAAATATTGTCAGTACCGATTTAATCTTCTGTTCCCAATGTCATTGGTCATGACCACTGTGGCAGGAAAGCCGATGCCTCCTGACAGCCACAAGTCTGTTTCTTCTGTTAAAACTTAATTTTCTGGGTCCTCCAGGTGGCATTTTTTTACTTTAAGTTTTTATTTATTTACTTTTAGAGAGAAGGGAAGGGAGGGAGAAAGAGAGGGAGGGAAACATCAGTGTACAAGATACACATCGACTGGCTGCCTCTTGCACGCCCCCAACTGGGGACTTGGCCTGCAACCCAGGCATGTGCCCTGACTGGGAACCGAACTGGCTCGTAGGGTTGTACTGGACCCTTTCGGTTCGTAGGTTAATTCACTGAGCCACACCAGCCAGGGCCCAGTGGCACTTCTGATATTATCACTCTGACATTTAAAAACAAAATAACGAGTTTATATATTCTTTTAAAAATATGTTGTTATAAATATACATATATTTTTTAACCTGATCCCAGTGCAAAGATCTCTTTACCACCCACCCGTTACTGGTGCCAGATTTCACTCCCAAGCACCTCTCAGTTGATGAAAAGGGCATAACAAGGCATGACAAATGAAACGGAAGGAACAGGACACGAGACACAATGTTTAATGAGTCCCAGGGAGCAACATGTGTAGCAGCAGGTTAAGGGGTGGGCGTCTCTAGTCCACTAAGCAGGAGCAGGCAGGTTAACCCCCACTCACCTGGGCACAATACTGGGATTTGGCTGCGGCCATGAGGAGTTTCAACACTGGCTGGGACTGAGAGACGAGGGGCGTCACTGCATGGATGACTGCAGTGAATTTGGAGGGGGGCTTTAAACCTGAAACAGAAAGGAGAGAGGAGCCTAATGAAGCACTAAAAACAGGACTGAGAAAATTACTGGTCCTTGCTCCGCTGCCTCACCCTGGAGCTAATGTTCCCTTCTAGTATATGTTTCCTTCATCTCCTAGGTCCTGACAGAACAAAAACAAGGTGAAAAGCTGCTAACTGCTGCCTGAGTCCAGAGGTCTGGATAATTTACAGCTCAATGTCCATTTCCAGGTTTTTCCTTTGATATCCCTTTCCTCCCCTGGGGATGCATCTTTGATCTTCCTTCTGCTTTGTAGGCACCCAAAGTCTAATTACACACACACACACCCTGCTCTCAACTCATAAAGGGTCTACCCTAGTCACTCACATTTTAATATGGGTTTTAGTAAAGGTGCTCTCTCCCAGGGTATTTGCATGTGTCTTACACTTAATTATGTAGTTAATAATAACTAGCAAGTGGTAAAAGTTAAAAGAACAGCATCCAGAGCCTGACTTAGGTTTGGATGCCAGTTTTTAATCACTTACTGGTGGTGGGATCTTGGAAAAATTACTTAACTCTCCATGCTTCCACAGCTGTGAAATGGGGTAACAGTATCAACCATACGGGGTTTTTATGAGAATCCAATTAAATGAGTTAATGCATGCAAAGTGCTTAGAACAAGACCTAGCAAATAATAAGTGGTCAGTCTTTGGTAGCTGCTGTCATCACCACCATCACCACTGCCATCATTTTGGAGTGGAAGCCTCTACACTCATAAGAATCTTGTTTATGCAGCAGCGACATAGGTGACAGAAAAAGTAGGTGACCCAGACCTTGGCCAACTGTGCGCTTAGAAGCCCGAGACAGAAAGGGAGCACAAGTGCGCAAAGCTGCCACCAAAGAGAAAGTGAGATGGCCTCTCCCCGCATGAATTTTCCCGTAAGAACTCACTATGAAATTGGAAACCAGTTAAAAACAAGTTTTGTATTTTTTAAAATATTTTATTTATTTATTTTTAGAGAGAGGGGAAGGGAAGGAAAAAGAGAAGGAAGGAAACATCAATGTGTAGTTGCCTCTCAGGTGCCCCCTACTGGGGACCTGGCCTGCAACCCAGGCATGTGCCTTGACTGGGAATCAAACCAGCGACCTTCTGCTTTGCAGTCTGATGCTCAATCCACTGAACCACACCAGCCAGGGCTAAATAAAATTTTAAAACGTCACTGGTTTAGACTCACTACTTTTTCATTTTAGTAGCTTGCATATGAACAAGAGTGCAGGGAAATTTAAGTTTTAAGATTTGATACTGATGGGATAAAGGTAAGAATCAGATTACGCATATTAAAGGATTATATGAATGTTTGTAGAGCAAATTATATTATACGATTAGCACTTTAATTGCAGGTTAGAAAGAAGCTCACTTTCCCACTATCAAGATACACATTCAAGATTTTGTCAAGTAAGAAGAATAAAGACAACAGAGGGTTTTGCTTTTTAACAGCGAGGGCAAGTCACTGCTTTTTGATGTTTTTCTAATAGATTATTTAGATTATTCTAATAGATCATTTATACACTTCTAATATGCTAACTCCAAATGAAGATATTAATGCTCCACAAGAAATATACAGAAATTTTATTGCTACCCAGTGTAGACCAGTCACTGATTTTGATGTCACTGATCATGACACAGTTAGACTGGATTAAAGGGTTCTTTGTCACCGGTTGCTACCTCAGGCCACGGATTTTTAAGTTACTTCTTATCAGCTAAATATACACAACTCAAAAGCGGGTGAGGGAGTTATGAGAGAATATCAGCACCAGATAGGAAAATCTAAGAGTCTTTCTGCCCCATCGACTTGAAGGTGCTTTCCTATCCCAGGGTTCTCAAATTTGGAACTGTGAATGGTGGGAAATGTCCAAGATGTTGTTACACCAGAGCAACTGTGGCCCCAAGTACAAAAAAATCTATGGCAATAACGGTAGCATTTTGCAGACCTCTACCCCTCCACCCATTTCCTTTTGCCCCATTAGTATTAAACTAAAATCTGCTTGAGAGCAGATGTTGTGCCTCATTTGACTTTTTACTTCTATGACCTAGCACTGCATTTACATAGCATATAAGAGGAGCATAATGAATGCTGAATGAATGATATGTATCTCCCTAGTCGTATATTCTTAAATCTTTCTCCTTTCCCTTTATTCACTCGGTTTTTCTTTGGTATGAGAGAGAGAAGCTGGGATTGTGAAAAAAACATTAGGGTGAGATCTTCTAGCTCCATTTTATATATGAGACTTAAAATTATAGCTAACCCATTGCCATGTTCAAAACGGGGAGCCTATTTCTCAAAAAGAAATGACTCTACTAAATATAAAGCTGCTCAGGTAAGAAAGGCATTTTAAATTTTCTTTTTCACTTTGCAATGCTCTGCAGGATTTACAATTTTTGACCTTGATACACCCTTTATGACAGAGCTCGGTCAGCAATCTCCAGTGTGGGCAGTCAGAGAGACCCCGATCCAGAATAGAAAGATCAAGGGGCTTTGATTCTGGACATCTGGAGGCTACACAAGGGCAGTGAGTGCCCTGGAAGGAACACACTTACCTAAATTAGCATAGTAGTAAGGAAAATCTCCCAGATAAGATGAATACTGTGGTAGTACGAACAATCCTCCAGGATGTTTGTTCCATATTAAACTGTTACGTGATATGTGCTTGAATATTCTGTCCTGAATAATCTGGAAAACAAAAATAGCCCATGGTGACGACGATGGTGTCTTATAAGGACTGTGCTCAATCCTACTGCAGGGACGAAGAAACTCAAAGTAGTGACTACATCCCTCCACAACCCTGCACCCCAATTCTCCGCCGATAAAAGTGTCTGAACACACAGAGAGGACAGAGCAATGGAAAAGAGAAAAAGATGAAATATGGCTGACCAAATTTCCTGATGAAACTTCAGTTTAACCACCCACACTACATTGTCTTTCTGTAATAAGAAGTCAAGTCCATGCTCATTTCAAAACAGTGTGGGGAATGGTTTCCTGGACAGATGAGCATCTAACAGTGGGTCTGCATCGACACCAGGAAGATTTGTCCCTGTGCACAGCGGTGTCAACGCGGACCCTGTGAAGACCAAGCTAAAGGCATATGGAAGGTGTGGCACATTCCAGGAGCTGTGGTGGCTTTAATCTGTGGCTTTAATTCAGGAGGCAGATACATTTGCTTGTCTTATTTCGTTTTCCTTTCAAAGTCAACTAACTGTTGGACTTTGGGGTAGGGGTTAGCTGAAGTTTTCTTAAATTTCATCTCAAAAAGTAGTGAGGTAACAATTATTTAAAACATCCTACATAATAGGACAAGAGCCATGGCATATGAAGACTAATAATAAGCAAGCTAGTTCATTAGTTTCTCTGGACTTTGGGACCTTGTAGATCATTAAATTCTACACTTAGAGCTCGGCATTCCCCCATCCTGGATCATTTGTCAGGTGAATGTGATTATCCACTTTACAGATTTCTCTCTGTGACTTTCAAACTCCTGTAATTACACCAACCACTCATTAAGATATGATTTGGCAAATAATTAACTTGATACAGAATTTCATGTTTTCAGCAATGTTTTTTTTTCTACTTAAAAAAAAGCCTGTCATATGTCTCAAGAGATTTAAAACCTAAATTATCATTTTCCAGCTCCTCATTTTATGCAATGTGATTTTAAGTACAGACCATTTTAAATGCAGTTTTATTATTTGCTAAGGTTATTAACACCCTCATCTCATCCCACACGGTGACTAGACAAGTAATAAAGTGAGCTACATTTATCTTTGCAAACCTTATCATGTTTATATTTCTTAATAAGAAAGAAAAAAAAGAAGCAAAGAGAAAATTTCTGCATTTTCTCTTTCCCCCAGATCAAAATGGCTAACTTTATATGGTTGGGTACAGGCTTCTAATGTGGTGAAGATCTCAGGAATCTAGCTAAAATATTAATGTTTCCTCTCTGTGGTATAGCAGAGACAGGTTAAAAAATGCTGTTGTTAAGCATTAATTATGAAAAAGTGTTATGGTTGTGAAGGGTTTTTACATGGCTAGCAACTTCACTTTGTACACCATGTATTCCAGTTTGTTTTTTTAAAATGATTTGTCCAAATCCACCGTCTATGTAGTTTCTTTTATCGTTTGTCCTTCCTCCATTTTTTGCTTTCCAAATTTACGTACCTTGCAGCACGTGGTCACTGAAACGAGTTTGGTGTCAAGACACAGAGGAAAGGGACACAGGCAGCATCACAGATCTGACCTCCATACAAAGTGGCATCGAATGCAGACATGGCACTCATTCAGTCTCTGGCTGGTGTGCTTGGCACTGTCACAGCCTTTTTTGGTTGAGTATCACAACATTGCTATCTTTTTAATTCGAGGATACAGTGATGTGTTACAGCACTTCTGAAATACCCATACGCATGTGATACTCTCTTCAAATGGATCTTAACAGGAAGATATCGGCAAAGGTACGAAACACGAGCAAATGTTCAATTTAAACTGGGTCACGCAAATGGCTGCCTTTATGCCTCACTTCCCTCACTTGTAATAAACAATAAAATATCAGAGTAATTATAACAACCTCTCAGGATTGTTAGGAAGAGTAGTGTAAGCTTTAACACTTTAAGACTTGGGTTGCTTTTGCCATTAATAAAAAAATCTCCTTCCTGTGTTGATTTTCTAGACACAGATGTTTCCATTTTTACACAGCTATAATATCACAGACATTATGGATTATAGATATCTTTCCATATTACTAGTAGTATTCACGGTTTACTTCTTTTAAATGATGAACAAGAAAACAAATTTTTCTATGCAAAGCAAAGAACACGTTTATGAATTAAATTTTTCCACACGTAGGATTGATTCTTTAAGATTTTGTCAAAGAGTATGAACACTTTTAAGGCTGTTTGTTTTACTGCTAAGTGTCTTTCTACAACGTTTATGTCAACTTGCCTTCTCAAAAGTTTAAAAGAGTATGGCTCTCATTTTACCAAATAGGAAGGTCATTTTGTCCCTCTCCTAATGTCCTATTCTCCCTATCACTACACTAGACAGCTTCCAGAATCCTTGCAGGGCACTTGGGGCCCATGTCTATTGCTGTGAAAGGAGACATTACATTTAGAGGTTTGACAGAACTTTGACTATAAAGAAAATCAACACGTACATACACACAAACATATACACACACAACACAGTGTTTTTATTATTATAGTCCCAAATAGCATCTTCAATAAGAATATTATTTCCTATTAATATGAATTCAAAGGGAAGAATGACAGCCTCCTTATTTTTCTTTTTCCTGTGCCATCTTTTAAAAAAATAATGGACTACTGATTACAGGTTACAGTCATTCTGTGTGGCTCTGACTTGGTCTTTTGACCAACGCAGTGTTACCTAAGACACACAGTGCCACCATATGTCACCTCTCTCCAAGCCAAAGCAATTTTCTATTTCCATTATCTCATTGATTTTAAGATTTCATGGTACAATAGCATCAGTAAGACTGTGGTTTAAATGTGCATGGTTAGATAACTGGAGAGAAAAATAAAGAATGAAGACTTCATAAAACTTCACTAAAAAATGTGCTTTCCAAGCTAACATTAGCTGGTTTCATATATTATTACATTACAATCTCATGCACTTTTTCTTTTTTTTGCTCACTCTGATTCTGACTGAGCTCCCATGGTTCAATCCTCTGTGCCAGGTTACTATTGTACAGTATTCTGACAAATAATGGAATTCAGGAAGGAACACTGTCTCGACAGCATTTTATTATTGTTCCCATCATTACTTGTCAATTTGCACACACAAAAGGACTAAGCTCCAAAGGGCTTAGCTCTTATTAAATAGCTCTTTAATTCCAAGATGCAGAATAAGGAAACTTCAGTCAGACTGGAAATACTATACTAGTTGAATCCCAAATATGACAGAGTGCAGCACAATAGAATGTACTAGCAACGTGACCTTGGCATTGAGAAGAGAATGAGGTGTGTGCTGACTTCAATTGCGTCTAAGCACTACCTACAACTTTAAGGCTCATAATCTCCAAACCTAAGTAATCCCTTTCTCATGGCCTAGAATACAGAAGGCAAGCAGGAAAGTCTCTGAGTGCAGAACCCCCTGAAGCAAGGGGCCCTCAAATCTCTGTTGTCTATAGGAAACTCTGAACTACCTCAGACCTTTGGAGCTCCAACAGGGACCAAAGGACTTGTATTATCTAACTTCTAAGCCAAGTGGGTATTATTGCTAGGAATTAGTTAAATCATTCTTATAAACAGATTGGCTTTGTTTATTTGTGTTATGTGGATGGCATTTTCTGCCAGTCTCTGTTTTTCTATTTACATTGGATTTCTGGGTTATCTGAGTTCTGAATTAAAAAGGGAAACTAGATGGTATCTCTCATGCAATTCAGTTAAGAAGTCAGACTGTTCCAACCTGATCTTGAGACTATATAAGGGGATTTGACAGTTGCTATAAATTTGAATGAAGTATATGGTTTGTAGTGTTTTCAAAACAACTGTGTGGCTCAAGAACTACACGGCTTAAATCCAAAGGGAACACGGCATTTCCAGGCACAGAGATGAGAACAACTTGACTTAAGTTCCTATTCTGATGAATATAACACATCTAACTGTCATTATACGGGATAATTGAGCATTGCTAACTTAATAGGCACGAGACCAGATCTACGCAACAAATCATACTCAAAAGAAACGTAATTAATGAGATACCATCTTTCATCTGGCAAATTAGTGAAGTTGTGTATGTGTGTTTTAATTATGATCCTTAAGGCTGACAAGCACGTAGGAAGAGGGTGTCTGCCCTGGACAGCTTGTGAGAGTCTAGGTTGATACGGCCTTTCCGAAGAATAATTTGACAGTACCCAGCATAAGCCTCAGGAACGCCCAGACTCTTTGAGTAATCCCACTTCACGAACTCCCTACTAAAGAAATAGAGATGTAGTCTAAGATACATGTAGAAAGTCATTGTTTGATTAAAGGATTTGTATCTATATCTATAAAAATAAATAATTAGAAACAACTTTAATTGTCAACAATAACAGAGTGGTTATATAGATAAATACAGGCTTCCAGCAGAGGACGGCACACAGAGTGAAAAATAAAAAGTGAGGCCATGTGGTCTGGGTGTTTGAGAGTGGATGACTAATAAGGTAAAAACTAAAAGGCCAGAAATGGACCCAAAGAGGCATAAGAGTGGCATGTGAGAACACCAGTGAAATATATTGAGACAATTGCACAATAATTTGTCAAAAAAGAGTCACGTTTTTTTCAACACAGATCATATATAAAAGTAAATTGTATTAAAGAGCTCAGTGTAAAAAATTAACTATGAAAGTACTAGAAAAATATAGGTAAATATGTGTATATAAAAATAGAATTGTGGTTGAAAAGTTCTTTTTAATCATAACAAATAGAAAAGTTGCCCAATCATAAACAAAATAGAAAGGCATACTAGGAATTAGGGAAAGATATTTGCAACCAGAGGCAAAGGGTTAATATTTTTTAACATAATAAGGTCTTAAAAATTAATGAGAAAAAGTGGGACACGTTTGTGGTCATTTCTATTTCTTTCTTTATGAGTTTTCTGACTAAGAAATATATGAAAAACATTCATTCTTACTAATATCCTAAGAAACATAAATTAAGAAAATAATAATATATCATTTTTAAAGATATAATGCCCAATTTTGGTGAAAGTGAAAACAAACTAAATTCAAAATAGATCCTCTCATATTAGTTGGAGGGAATATAAATTAGTTTGATTCTGTTACAGAAAAATTGACAATTCACTTTAGAAATCTTAACATTTGTCATGGTCTTTGAACCAAATCTTTGAATTCGAGGAATTTTTCCTAAGGAATTAGTCTTGAACCTGCCCAGCAATTTTGTGCTATGGCTATTTGCTTTAATGATGTATCGTATAATAAAAAGTCAAAAACAATAGTAATAGGTTCAAATTGGAGATTCATTAAAGAAATTAAGTGATATCGTGGAGTATTATACAGTCATTAAAATAATTACAGAAAAATCTAAGAACATAATATTAACAATATTTTT
>VMDR010004883.1:0-56098 GCA_007922815.1 Macrotus californicus
GAAGTCACACCAAACATAAACAAGCTCTTAACAGACAGAGAAGGAGGAAGTGCCTCTTAATATGTTTTGTGCAGCAAATGCAATACTGATATTCAAATTGAACAAAGACATCCCCAAAATGAATAAAATTACAGACCAAAATTATTCCTGAACATAGATGTAAATGTCTTTAAAATATTGCTAAATCAAATTCATATATATGACCACACACATGATCACACAAATTAAAAATAAAGTGCTAAAAGAGGGACGAGAAAGGGGAAAAGTTTATGTAAAAAACTCAGAACGACATTAATTTATCATTTCAGAGAACAATAGAGCAACGTCCTAAGTCCTGACAGTGCCATCTCAGTTATGTAAAAATATGCATAGAAAATATCGGAAAAGAAATGTGTGTTGAGCACCTAGCCAGTCACAAGATTAAGGTTTTAGAAACATTATCACACTTGATGCTCACAGCACCCCTGTGAGATACAGATTATTTTCTTCTTCACTGACCAAGCTCACGCCGCTGGCAGAGAATAGAGGTGAACTCAAATGCATGCCTTCCGAGTAAGAGGACATTTGACCACCTGCATTGCCATTAAATCTGAGGAATGTACACTTCACATTGAGTAACAGATATCCATACTACATCAAAGTACCCATTGCCCCAACTCTAAGTGGACCAAACAACCAGCACCTGGGCCAGACTTTCAGGTGACCTGGGGAATTTCTGCTTAACCAGAGAACAACTGATTGAATTCTCAGTGTTGGCTGATGTCTTTCTGCTGAAGGAAATTAGCAAGCTCTCCCTGAAACCTGTTTGATTCCATCGGGTTTCCTCCAAAGGGATGGCTCTTAAGGACAAGTGGCTTTTCCAGCTTCTCGGCAACATAAATGATTTTTTCAGGCATTCTGATTCCACACAGAGTTGGCATGTCATGGAATTCAGGCCACTTGACATAATCGGGAGCTTTCTCTTCCCTCCTTCTTTCCGGGTCAGCCAACAGTAATTTGGCTCCCTTCTGTCTGCCCACATTATCTCTACCATTGAGATTTAACAACCACTTCACTGCACAGCTGCTAGAGGCTGGAATAATTAATTAAAATTTAAAATAAAACCATTGTCAAGCGTTTGCATTCAAGACCATGGGAGTGAGCAACCTCTTCAAGCCATTTAACTGATTGCCAGGAGAAAGAAAATTTTTTCCCAAGGGAATATTAGTAGCATAAAGTATATTTCTTAAGCATATAGGTAAGTAATCAAACCATGAAAGCTGACATTAAAGCAGAACAATCTTGTTGTGTATAACAACTGGAAGTTTATCCAGAGGATCAAAATGGATTCACATGGAGAGCCTGAGAACTAGGATACTAAATTAAAAACATCAGAGAATAAAAGTGGCAATTCAATATGATGACCAGCCATCTTCCCCTTCCATCAGGTGCTCCCACAACCCTGGAATGATTTAATAATTGATGGGCAGAAATATATTTTTATGTTTTTATTTTATGAGGTTTCAGATGAGAAGCAAGCAAGCTAATGGTATGTGTTATAAATACTTGTCTAGTCAGATATGCTACTTTTGCCTAGATGAGAAAACTAAGATATCTTTTCAAGTGAATAAAGGGATTTTCTCAAGGTCACACAGCAGGTAATTCATTCCTGAAAACAACCTGGTTGGCAGAGCCCAGATTCACTTTCAACCTTGGTATTTTCAGTTCTGACCCACTCAAAACTGATGCTCTGATTGATGACCCTGAGGCTGCACGATCTGCAAGTGTTTTCTCTTCTCAGAGAATAGACAGCCACAGATTTCAACAATTTATGACAATCCAGAGCTTTCTTAATTTTCTATATCTTAAGGGAGAGACAAGAAGTCACCGAGCCTCTCTCTGGGCCTGGACCCGTGGTCTCTTAGTGTAAATAATCTCATTGAATTTTATAACTGTTTTATGCCAGAGACATTCCCATTTAACAGATGAATGAAAAGTTGAGAAAATTAAGTAACATGCCCACAGTCACATAGTTGCTTAAATGCACATCTGAGATTTCAAAATGCCTAAATTAGGCCACATCCCTGAGATGTCTCAACACTACACTGAGGTCTCTTTGCTGCCCTGGCATGGGAAGGCTCATAGTCAGAAATTGGGCTCTTAATACTAACGTAGCCTGCTCACAGCTGATGATGGGCTGAGTCAGCGTGACACCGTAAAAATGACCAATTCTGTTGTTAATCAACTGAGGGCTTAGTCAAGTCACCACTACTCCTGCGATTCCACAGCTTTGCCAATTCGGAAAGTAGAAGAGAAGGCAATAGCTTCAGTTCACCTAAGAGTTTAAAATCCCAAACGAAAATAGAGTAAGAGAGAGGGAAAGACAATCCCAGTGAGCCAATCAGGAAAGTCTTTAGTACTGACAAAAGACAGGGGTGATTCTGAGAATTGTGGAGAAAATGACAATACCATTAAATATATATATAGTTCTGGTGGTAAACAATGGGATGGGAGTAGATCATAAGACAGAAAGACAACAGACTTTTCTTGAGGCAGAGGAGACGGGAACTAATATTTATTGCACATCTTCCACCTGCCGAGGCACCTTACCTAAACATGCACACATCATTTTACTTAATGCTCACATGGCCGGTATCAACTGCTTTGTAAACATAGTGTGCAAATATGGTGATACTTTTATTTTTCCAAGGAATCTTAGAGTCCTCACCTACTAGATTGGCCAAAACTCTGATACCTTTTCATGGGTCTCCCCACCAACTTCACACACACCAGAAAGAACTAGGGTTTTATACAGCTTCCATGTGGTAGAGGGTAAGGGCAGTGGGATAGCTGCACACCTTCCTCACTCATTAGGAAAACTCAAAGCTTTTAAATAGTCCACTCCCACCTTTCCTCTGGCTGCCTCACTGAATGGCTTATATAAACAACTTCATTAAGGTATTACATACCATGAAATTTGTCCATTTCAATTTTACACTTCAGTGATTTTTAGTAACTTTACCTAGTGGTGCAACCACCATTGTGCAGCGGTTTGAGAACATTTTCACACACACACACACACACACACACACGCACACACACACACACAGCAAAATGCCCACTTGGAGATATTGTTATTCCCAACCCCAGCTCCAGGCAACCAGTTATCTACTTGCTTTTCTATCTTTTCTGGACATTCAATATAAGTAAAATTATACAATCTGTGGTCTCTGTTTTTTCTTTTTCATTTCATACGATGTGTTTGAGGTTCATCCATGATGTAGTATGTGTTCACAGTTCATTCCTTTTTATTGTTAAAAATAATCCCATTGATGAACAGACCACATTTTTCAATTCATCTACCAGTGTCCACACAGTCTGGCACACAGATGTTTGTAGCAGTATTATTTTTTAAGCCCCAAACTGAAAACAACCTGAGTGCTTTTTAAAATCAGTCTACGAGTTCTGTCCATAAAGTATCCTGCCATGTATTATGAAAAAGAGACATTCATTGAAGACATAAGATACAAGGAACATCATACATAGGACAGTGATGCCTCAGTCCCCTTCAAAGAGGGCACCTTGGGACCTCACACAATTCCAACAGCCATCAGCTACCCTGTTGTATTTTCCTGAATCTCATCAATAGTCTGAAATCTCTTCCCTTTCCAAGGTGATTTTAGTTTTGGGAAAAGCCAGAAGTCTCAGGGCACCAAATCTGGGCAGTAGGGAGGCTTAGTCACCTGGGTGATTTGATGTTTTACCAAAAAACTCTGCATGAGATATGATGCATGAATAGGTGCATTGTTGTGATAAAGCTGCCAGTCACCAGTTGCCCATGGCTGCAGCCTTCTGAATCATCTGAATAGTTTCCACAGAGGAATGTTCAAGTCTAAGGCAAAATTTGGTGAAGATTGGTTGCTCTACTCACTCAGTTGTTTTGAATGTGACAGCCACACATGCTCACTCAACAGTGTCTATCACCCCATTGACTAGTACAGTGAAGTTGTCATTGTTCATACATATGCATTCCAGTCCACTCTCCTTGGCTCTCAGGTTACATGATGTCATGCAAACCATTTTTGTTATAGTAACAAGGGTTGGATTTTTTTCTGGACAGACCTTGTATACCTGTGGTTCCCAAGCCTGGCTACAAATGACGATTTTGATTTATGGTCCTGGGTAGAGCTCATGACCCATGTCAGTTTTCAGAGCTTTCCAGATGACTCTACAGACTAAGAGAATCACTGCACTATAGAATCTAACAGATAATTTCTGTCCTCTGTTTACCTTGATGCTACAGGTCTTGAATCACTATTGTGTGTGTGTTTTTAAATCTCCTTTCTTCTGAATTATGCTTGACCAAGGATGCTCAAATGTGATCTAAATATTATAGCATTTCATTTGAGTGTCAGACTTGGACCATATACCTGCTACCCACACAACCCTAAAGCCCCATCTATTCCCTGGGTCAGGGTCTGAAGTCATAGTCAGTTCCCTTTTTCTCTTTTCTCCTCTTAGAAACCATATGCCTTATATATTTCTCTTTTCCAAGAGAATGAGGTCACTTGGTCTACATCCTAACTGTGGCTGCAGACCCTACTCCCCTCTCTACTTTTAATGGCTCAAAAGTGATTTCCTCTTAAAGAGAAACTCCAAGTGATTTCAAGGAGCCATCTACTATACTTCTAATTAGAGCCTACTTTTGTGACTCCAAGGTGTTCTGCCCCTCCCCATTTCCTGTTTATTATACATATTTCTTGATTACTAGGACAGAGAAAAAAATACATTCAGTGACTGCTGGATCACAACCTTCACAATCACCCCATTGTGTAAGCATATCATTATCCTTATTTTCAGACATTGATTCCCAGCTACGTTAATTGACCAAGGTCATACAACTGATAATTGCAGATCAAACTTTCAACTCAAATCTTCTTGATTCTAAAATCTGTGTCACTTTCTAACTTGCTACTACAATTTGCTGATTTCTCTCCACCTTGCTTCTTTGCAGAGTGAGGATTTCCACATTCCCTTTAAAATGTAATTTAATTGTAAATATGTTCTTGCAAAGCTGTTCAGTCTCCCTTATTTTCTCCTTTCCTACTTCACTATCCTAAAAGAGAGTCATTAGGAAGGTACATTCTGTTTCTAAGTCTGCTTTGCCTTATACAATAAAGGTCTCCTTCCAAAAACCTGGTGGAGGTGCCTAGTGAATTGCAACAGTGTCCTCACACCCTCCAAGTTGGGTCTGTAGAATCACATGAGCCCAATGTTATAAAGTCCTACTCTCTATTGCAGCCAGGCTGCAGCCTGCAGACCCTTACCATCAGGGGAAATGTAAGCTACAGACAAAGAACAGTTTTCATCAAATAAACAGTTGGATTCTGTCAGAGTATTGTGAGCAAGTCAGGAGCATTGCTCCATTTAAGCCCTTACCAGAGCCCAGCAAACACTTTCTCCCAGTGTGGTTGGTTTTAAATTTTCATTGGCAAGTAGGGTGATGATAATTGGGTCAGCCTCTCAGGGTCCCATTCCAAGGGACTTGCATTTAACCATACCTAACTTTTGGCAAATGTCAGCCTTGCTATTGAGGGAAGCACAGCTTTCTAGATGTCAACTCACATCAGGTCTACGGTGATTGCAAGGGGCTTAGACTTTTGTTACCTGGAGCTGGGATCCACTTTCAGATCCTCTATTTGCAAGGTATATGGCCTTGGGCATATTACATCACCTCTCTGAGTCACAGATTCCTACCTACCTCTACAGATTTATTTTAGCAATGCCCTCCTTATTCTTTCTCTTTATCTATTCTGCCTTGAGTATATCACCCCTGGGGCCTTTGCATATACTATTCCTCTGCCTAGAGTACTCACAGAACATTATATTGTAGATAAAAGAGGCCACTTTGCCAACCTCCCTTATTTTATAAATGAGAAAAGGGAGGTACAGAGAAGGGAAGTGACTTTTCTAAGATAATACAAGGAATCAGTCAACAGAAGCTCACTGTTAAGAGAGCAAACAGAGACAGGTAGGCAGGGAGCAGGGGGAACTTTAAAATGTTTATCTTAGGAGAAGTCCATCCTAATTATGATCACTGGGAGTCTTCCTGCATAAGTGCAGAAAGATTCATTCCTGTATATAGCCCCATAGACTAAATATCACATTGCCCATTTTACACATGAGGAAAGTAAGGCTTAGAGAGATTAAGTAGATTTTTCATACACAGAGCTAACTCGTAACTGATCTGGGATTTAATCCAGTGCTCTTTGCCTTCAAAGCCATATTTATACAGCCTAGATGACGAGCAGTGTGCTACAACACCCCTATATAGCTCAGCTTTCAAACATTCAGAAGTCTATTCCTCTCTCAAGGATCAACTCAAATTCACCACCTCCTGAAAGCCTTCCTTGATTCCTCTTCCTGAGCAGACTCTCTTCCTCTTCCTCTGCTACCACGGAACTTTGCAGTACAATTGTGGAGCTCTTCCAACTCCAAGTTACAGTTCTTTCTTGACCTGGATGTTTCTACCATTTGAGGAGTGCTTGTTGAGGACCAAGACCATGTGTTAGCTTCTACACCTGTCCATTACAGCTTCACAATAGCCACACCTCTAACTGGTCATAACTATATAGGTATAACTGGTATTGTGTGTCCAGTGGGCATGTTACTGCTGCCTGACATGCATGGAAGCCATAGTTAATGCATACTATGGCATCAGCTTCTGATTTAAAAAAAAAAGCTTTTATTCATTGGTAAGGAGATAGGAGGCAAGGCTCAAATCTGTCTCCCCAGCCAAGGGTTTTCAGGTTACATTTAAAGGAAGAAGTGGGGGAAGTTATGTGTATTGTATAGAGGTGCATTATTTCAGCATATTGAGAACCTAGCACACGGGCGCTAGGGAATCACAGCGTTTCAGGCATTGCCTGTTTAAATTCAGGGGGATTTTTTATGTAGTCTGCCCTGGGTTTGGACTGGGTGACATTGAAATGTTACTGTAGGGTGAATTCTTTCTCTAGTGTGCGCATCCAGCTGTTTGACTGCATGATCTGTGGCCTTATTCTGTTATCTCAGAAAAACAACTCAGTATCTCGTTAAAAGCAGAATAAGGCAAGTTTGGACTAGTTTTGTGGTTTCAGGCACATAATAGGTATTCAGTGAATACATGCTGAATATGTCACAAAGCTGGTGATGGTGGTTCCTCCAAGAATTGCTGTTTATTGAGACTGCATGTTGATTTTTTTTTAAAAATTCAAGGATCCCAAGGATCAATTGGAAGGCATTTGAGTTCATTAGGAATGAAATATCACAAGGAATTGTGCCCACCATAGGAAAAAGGAAACACAGCTTTTCATGCCAGCACTGAGAATGAAAGTGAGACAGAACAGTGAAACCGAGGAAAAGTCCTGGGCAGATGGAAAGGGGAAACTGAGACATGAAAACCAAACAAGGCCAAAGAGTTTGAGCAACTCGCAGCCAGCTAGTGAATCACAAGAACTCATCTCCCCAAACCAAGGACACTTGGGAGTGAACGGCTAGTAACTCTCCTCCCTGACCAGAGAACACATGGCTTAAATCTCTGTGGCCTGGAAAACAAAGAACAAAGACCCAGCTAATGATATTTGTGCCAAGGAAAGATGAAGTCAGGGAAACAAATAACAAAAACCTATTAAAAGTTGGACAGACCCAAGATAAGAGTAAAACAGTATAACACACCACAGACTACCCCCCCAACCCACGTGCGCTCATTTTGATGTATCAGCGTATTAAAAATGCAACTAGAAAAGTAACGGATGTTCTGCTAAAACCCTCCTTTAAGATTCTCACCTGCAGACAGAAGATAAAAAGCCCTGAGAACAAAGACCCAGCACAGGGTCACCCTAGGGTGTGCCCATGCCCCTCCCCAGGTAGGAACTTTTCATTTCCTAAATTCTAAGGGTCCCAAGGAGGCTTAAAGCCAGGGGAGCAATGGAGTCAAATTTCTCTGACTTCCAGGTGAGCTAACAGCAGCCCCCGCCTTGGCTCAGTCCTTTCCTATAACTTTTCTAGGGAGCCAAAGCAGCCCTTGCCTAGGTTCTCTCTTGTTACTTCTTCTACCCTACGTCCTTCCTGTGTTTCACTGTCCCCAGGCTTAATAAAAATATTCTCAAAATCACCTGGATTCGTGCTGTGAACTCTTCCCTACATAAAGTAGAGAATCCACACCTATAGCCTGGCCTGAGGCAGACCTGCTCCTGTCCTGTGCTTGTCTGGAAACAAAAGCAGGATCATGAACACTAGGGGTTCCTTCACGTTCTCCTCTACATGGAGAGCAGTACACGCTGCTAAGCATCTTGCAAAGCATGAGTCTTTCAAAGAGAAACATTTTCATTGAACATAAGGAACGGCTGTACCTCTTGGCATCCCAGACATCTCCCCAATCCCTACCCACCCCTACCTGCAGTATCTTGCACAAAAACAGTTATTCAGTCCCACTGGAATTAGGGGCATTTCCGGAGAGCAACGAGGCATGGTGTGGGTGTGTGAGATCCTTGAAGCCTTCCCCAAGCATTTATGTAGCAGTTGCATCCAGCTAACCTACACTGGCCCCCAAATCCTTTCATCCTTTTTCCTCCGTTGCCAGTGCTTTCCTAGTGAAATCCTTTGACCACAGGAATCCTGAGTCGCGGGAAGAATAATCCCAGGGGTTCAATTAAGAAAAGACTGAGAAACAAAAAAAGCACCCCCAGTCAACATACCACATATGGGGCCAAATTCTCACGTGCACCCTGCAAGAGCCCATTAGTTCAATCTTACAGATAAGGAAGCATGAGCAGAAATGTAAGCAGTATTCCCAGGAATGCAGAGAGAAGCGAGGAACAGACCCCAGCTGGTCTGACTCGCAACTAAGGGCTTGAGACAATCCAACAAATGGATGCCCTAATTTACCTAACCATTCTCCGTCTTGTTATACATTTAGATTGGAAATCTTTTCACTACTGCAAACAACATTGCGATGAAGTTTTCTAATACAAAAGCTTTGGCTGCATTTAGGAATTCCCCGTTGGAGGGTAGAATTGTTAAAAAGCACGGGTATTTTTGAGTATCTTGATAACACATTGCCAAATTGCCTTCCAAAAAGGTTGTACAAACTTTATTTTTTTTAAATTTTATCTTCTCATTGTCTTTTCTGTTTCAGCAACTCAATAAATGTTCAACTTTATTTTTTTTTTCTGGTACGTATTTTTGTTAAAAATTATAAACCCTTTAACTCTATCTGAAAGTTTTATTGTTTTTCTTTTTTCAGTGTTCAGTCTGATGTGAGAACAACCTGAGTTTTTTCCAAATCATTAACTAACATTTGTCCCAGCAGTGCGCACTGAGTAATCCTTCAGCTTCCCTGTGGCTTGTTATCATATATTAAGGTCTCATTCCTGGGAGTGACTGTTTTCCATTCTCTCCTCTGAACTGCACACGGAGCTGTTCCACCACCACCACCCACTCAGTCCCTCCTCCAGCAGGGTCCCCTGAGCTATCCTTGGACTTCCAGCCAAGCAGTTTGCCATCTTGTAAGTTTTTTGTTTTTTCTTTTGCATTTGCAGTGCAGGCCTACATTCCAGGAGGCTTTGGGCCTCCCTGAGCAATTCCAACTGGGAAACAGCAGGCCCAGTGCCTGTGGGAAGGCTGCTTATGTGTTTGAACTTGCCGACATTGCCCCCATCAAAGCAATCTCTTTGAAGCCTGGAAAAGCCTCAAGGTGGGACCAGAGCATCCGGGATTCCAGAGAAGCGCTGCAGGCTCTGAGAACCACAGACCCCTCACTGTAGTCCAAGGGCAAGAACTCACCCTCCCCCCCCATAAGAGAACAAAATCCTTATCTTCCTAAACAGAGAAATCAATCAGTAATGTCTGGGGGGAAATTAATCAAGAAATAGCAGTATATGCACATCAAGTCATAAAGAGCTAACTTTCTGGAAGAAAGAGCCAACCATTAAAAATCCTTGCCTTTGGAAAGATATCCAAGAAGGAAGATAAAGAGACATGGGGGAAGAGGACCTTTGCTTTTCCTTTGAAAGCTGATTGATAGTTCCAACTCTGTGCGTGCAATTGCTTTGATATAAAAATAACATGTCTTAAAAAGCATCCACTGAACATGACAATGCAAAAAATAAAATAAAATAAAATGAACCTACTTTCTTCTCTGGCGTCTAGTGAGCAGAAGGGAATCTTTATTTTCTGATCCCGTATCTTAAAAACAAAAATTCTTACCATCCAAGCCTGCAGATGGAGATGAATTAGAGTTTGAAAGATTGCTTGTAATGTGAACTGATGGCCAAAACACTCTGGATGTTGGCAATTATTCTCTTAAAAACAAAATCCCCTAAAACTGTTTGCCTTTCTTTGATTACCTTTTGCCTCTTTTCGTAGAAAGGAATCATTTCTGTCTCCCATAGTAAACTTTCCACTCTTGGAGAGAAGGGGACAGTGTCTCATTGGTTACCATATCCTCAGCATATATCATGTAGTTTGATGCTCTCTGTATGCTTGATGAGTATTTATTTGTCAAAAGAATGGATAGGATAGGACAGGGTAGAATTCCTTTGGGTCTCAGGAAGTCAACGTGTCTATCCTCCTCTGTTTAAGAACACAGTAAAACCCCTATGATAGAGATATCTTGTATCTCACCTCTGCTTTGGGTCTGTGACTCTGGCAGTCACTGTTTTTAATCTGGGTAACATTTGTAAATGTTTAGCACTGGTTTGACCCATATCCAGGTCATTTATTTTCCTGTCTTTCTCCTTGATGGTGATAATCTCTCACAACTGTGTCTTACTTTGGAGTTTTCAAAGGCTTTCACGTGCCTATTTTACGCAATTCTCGTGCTCTGTCATGAGGGTAATGTTTCCCTTCTCAGTTGGCAGACTGGAAGCTGATGCCTGGAAAGGCCACATGGCTTGTCCAAAATCCCATAGCTGATACTGGTGCAGCCAGAATGCAAACTCAGTTCTTCTATGTCCAGGTTCAGCCAATTTATGAATCATGGTAAATGTTGCCTCTTTTGTGGCCTGGGAGCCATGGGCTCTTACGTTTCTAGTTGGAAGAGGAAACCTGGGCACTCTGCTGGCTCTGATATTGAACACCATGGCTTGCTTACAAGTTGTCCAGAGCCTCTGGGACTCAAAGCCTGGAAAGGCCAGTGCCCAGAGTATTAATTGCACTCAACTTTTATTATTACTCATAAATCAGGGCTTTCTATCAACTCAAAAGTAAAGTTTCTGAAGAAGGATCTTCTGAAATGCAACTGAAGGCTAGAAACAAGACTGACATTCTGTTTAGCATAATAAAGTCTAAGAAATACCAGCATGGGAATAATGTTTGCAGTACAAAAGACTTCACTTTATTTTTTGGCTTTGTTTTTTTAGTGTGGAATTTTTAAAAATGTGCATAATACAACTCCAGCTGAAACAATCATGCAAAAAGTTACAAAGCAACAGTCTCTTGGGCTAATGCAGTATAGGCTGTCCAGAACCAGCCACGATGAAACGCATCGGTCAGTTGGGGTGAATACCAAGGAACCAACTAGACGATTAATATTTTAACCCACAGTGTGTGTTTTGGATCTTCCCCCTCAAATTTCCATACAACAACCAGGCATCCAAATCAGCCCAGCAAGCTGTGGTGGAAGCATGTGGTCCAGAAGAGACCATGGAGAAACACATCTCCTGGGGCCATGAAGATCCGCAACGGGCCGAGTGAGGGCAGCTCTTCATGTAGAACCGTGTTCTGTGGTGGAGGATGTGGACCTCTCTAGACTGCTCAGATTACTGGCTCCTCGTTACCACATCCCAGCCTGCAAGTTCTGCACTGAGTTTCCTTACATCCAAACGTGGGGGGCCTGCCCACGTTAACACTGGTTAAAACACAAGTACACAAGTCTATCTCCTTCACGTTAACACTGATTAAAACACAAGTACACAAGTCTATCTCCTTCATGTTAACACTGATTAAAACACAAGTACACAAGTCTATCCCCTTCATCGCTGGTGTGGAGATGACTCATCCTGAGGTCAGAACACCAAGAGGAACTCTGCTGCTGTTTTTCTCCATTCTCAAGACTTAAAACAACCCCTACCTTCCCTCCACTCCTCCACCACTTAGTGTGACTGTAGACAGAAATGGTGGCAAATGACAACCCACAGGCAGGATGGATGGCAAATGACAACCCACAGGGAGGATGGATGTACAGTGGTGGGGGACAAAGACACCAAGGCTCAGAATTATGTAAGTAGTTACATCAATGTTTATAAAATGTTGTGGACCCAATTCCACTTGAATAAATGGAAGAAAAATATGAAGCTTCTCCTTGAAAAGTAAACATGCACAAGATTTTTGTTTTCTATTTTACTACTTCACAAGATTTTTAGACACTTTGTATGTTGATGTATTTATAGACTCATGAGAAACTTTTGAAATAGTATAGACAAGTCCCAAGCACCCTTCATCAGGCTTCCCCGGATGGTGGCATCTCTCCTAAATGCAGTACATTATCAAAACCCAGAGGAAGATGCTGGCAGTATCACACAAGATTTTATATTCAGTTTCTGAGGGATTATGGGTCCCTGAACATTATCCATAGACTGCATGACCATGGACTCACCAAGTTAAGGCCCTTGCCTTAGTTTATAACTTCCCTCATGAGAGGAAATAGCTAAGACACATATTCATGAGAAAGGGTAGTTCAGTTGGATTGAGATGAAGGGCATAGAGTGAAGGCCCTGGAAATTTTAAGGTGTGAGAAAATTCTGAATCCAAGAAAAGGTTAGTCATGTTGAAGGCAATTTAAGGTGCGTAAATAGAGGCTTTTTGGTACTTAGGTTGGGATGAGGAATAAAGAAGATACCCTCCTGGCTATGCCATGGGGCAAGGAGTGGGGGCCAAAGGCATGGGTGTACCTAATGATTTAGGAGGAACAGAGTAGAGAGATGGTCAATGTCTCCTTCTGTAACTTACAGCTGAGTGAGCACGGCTTGGCTTTACATCTCTCAATCAGGCGGTCAGAGTGAATGTAGTATACCCCATTCACCATGCTTCATGCAGGGTGGCCCATTACACGGGTGGAATTGCTGGAATCTCCTCTTTTCTTCCTTCCTTTATTCAACGTAAAACAAGCTTTGAGAACTGACTACTCAGGCCAGAATAAAGAAGCTCTATTGGCCCTACTATGGACAAAGTTAAAAAGATAAATAAGATAGAGTTTCTACCTTTAAGGATCTTCCAGGCAGATGGGCAAGACAGCAGGTCAACAGTGTGATACAATCTGCTAACTCCTTGAATACAAACTGCACTAAGAGCTAAGAGGGCCTAATGTGTTTGGGGAAGGAAAGAGCTGAGAAATGAGGCTGAAATTCACCAGACAGCTGTGGATTCCAGGATCAGGGATTTGGACTCTTGAGGGTATTGTATGAAAACCAATCCATCTGGCTGTGATCACCTGTATAAGTGTTCGAGCTGCCTCACAACAATTTATAGCTGGTATCAACCCATTCTTTTCCGGCACTGAGCATATCAAGACCAGTTTTCCTCACTGGATGATTGACAGCCTGTTGTTTTGCCAGACTGTGTGAGGGCATTCGAGGGTGGTGGGGATGTTGGTTTTCTCTTTGTCTGAACCTCAAAGGGAACTTCTGGCTCTTATCTCTATGTTCTGAGTCTCAGCAGAGGGAGCCCACCTGGGCTGGCTGATTTAATTAATGTCTGTGTTATCTATCTGCCACATTTGAAACTGTCGTCATGTAGTACATATTGAAGCTGCATAATGACAGACTGTGGGCTACACCTGCCAGAATTCTCTACTGTCATCCTCAGCCACAGAACTTAGAGGCAAAGCAAGAGATGTTTTGATCCCTGAGGATGTGCATATCTGATTGAGAGACAGTTGGCCACAGATGAGTTTGAATCTAACTCCCATTTCACACTGTTCTTTGTCAAAGTCCTCTGCAGCTCATGAGAGCTGTGGTCACAAGCCCATATCCATTCCAGGTCACAGAAAGTGTTCATGATCACATGGTCTCAGCACATGTTGTTTGGTAGACAAGTGACACCATTAACCCCTCGTCTTCTTCCTATATAAAGTTATAAAATATTGAAAACAGTGGGTTTGGATTATAAGAAAGGGTATAGAGGATGTCACCACAGTGCAAGGATATACATGCCCCAAATATCATTTCTTGTCCATCTCAGAGTAAATCCTTAAGCTCTGTGAGCTTGGAGAGAGCTGGAGTCTTGGACTCTGGAGTTGGGAAGAGCCTCAGTTTGAATTAGACTCCGACACTGCTCAGCTGTGTGGCCTTGGTCAGGTCAATGTCAGTGCTCAGCACAAAATGTAAGTGCTGTCATCATCACCATCATCATCATCATCTTTTATATTCCATCTGTAATCTATAAATGAGCCCAGGCTGGGTAACATTTCTCTCCTATGAACTCCCAGAGCACCCCAAACTTCCCCCATCTTAGAATATATCCCATTTTAACCGTATTGCCTCAAGGACACAGGCGATATGGTTTTCTTTGACATTATATCCCCAGGTCCTTGAAATGTGCTCGGCACCCAGTAACTTCAATACATTGTTCAATGAATGAATGAAACAGTAGAAGGGAAGAGAACCAGTTCTTTCTGAATACATATAATATGCCCTATGCTCTTCAAATTTATTTCTAATCCTCAAAGTAACCCTGAAATCTTGGCTGTAGTAATAAAGACCCTGGAAAGTTAAGTAATGTGACCAAAGACACACAGCTAATAAGTGGCACTGACAACACTCATAGCCCTGCCCAATGATCTTTTCCTACTGGGATGACTCTCTCATGAACCAGAATATTATTTATTAAGATTCTTCCTTACTGTGACTATTTTATGTAATCCAAGTTGAACTGCTCCCAATAGGGCTGTAGGGGAGGGGCACAAAGGTTGGGGAATCAAATGACCAAAAGGTGTCAGGGACACTAAATTACATGGCCTCAGGGCCACTATGATTTTCTAGTAAAATTCCAGCCACTTGTAATCAACAAAATGCATAATATTTTCCATTTGCAAACTATTCATCCACACAGGGCATGCTGAGAAGTCTCGTCAGGGTGTTTTTATTTGTAGAGGGCCGCTTTCAAAATCTCAGAGTTCTTTGCAAAGAAAATGGCCAATGCAGGTGTTAGTTACCAATAAAACTAAGTGTTTAAACTGGGTGTTCCTCCAAAAAGCACATAATGGGCAGATTTTAGGTTTCATCATCTTTTAAGCAGCACCAAAGGGAGTTTCCCACATTAAGGGAGGAAAGGGCATTCCAACTCTAAAAGTCAAGGTAAGGGCTTTTACATAAGTGTTTGATCCCAGGTGGATGCTCATAAAGAGGTGGTAACATCTGCAAAGATATCCCAATTGTTCCTTAGAGTCACAATATTTAAATTGGTGAAAATAATATCTAGAGGAAATGATATCTGCCAGCATCCTTTCTGCTTACGAAAAGGAGTAATCCAAATAGGATGATACTGAAACGGCATCACCTAGTCAGATCAAGAGACCTGAACCCTAGAGGTGATGATGATGATGATGATGACAATGACGATGGTATGATTGTTGACCATGTACCATATACCAGATATTGTTCTAGTCAACACCCTTGAATGTTATTTATCTAACACCTTATGGGTTTGCTATTATCAGCCCTGAGTAGCAATGAGGAAAGAGAATCCCAGAAGTTAAATAACTTGCCATGTAGATAAAACTCAGACCAGCTTCACTACATTCAATTACCCTAACACAGCACCTCCAAGAATCAACCAAGTCACTTTCCAAGGTTATAGCAAAGCTTTTCATGTCAGTAGCAACGAAGAAAAAAACATTGTTCAGGGAAGGTTTCCATACTGATGGCCAAACGCCTCAGCCAAGAAGAAACGTGATGTCATAGGGGAAACAAAGAGAGAAGGCGGAGAGTTCTAATCACATCTCTGCTCCTACAAAACTTCCTAAATGGATGGAGATTCTCTGGAAGATCCTTGTATCTTTGCTTCATTTCTAGAGATGCAGTTCTTAATACTGGCTTAAAGGGAGCCAGAGGTCAACATATGCAGGCATTGGAAATCCATGAATGCCCCATGACTGTGTCAAACATATTGTTTTTGTGTATTTTTCTGGTGAAATGGTCACATCAAATGCTCAAAGGAACCTTCGATGCTCCCACCCACACCAGAGGAAGGTCTTTACATCTTTCCAACCACAAATTGCCCTCCATGCTAAGTAAGCCCTATACTATCAATGCTCAGAAAAGAAACAAGTTGTAGTCAAAATAGCATTCTTTCATTTATTTATTCATTCACTTATTCATTCAATATTTATCACTTTATACCCTATTCTAGGCAATGGCAGTTCAGAGACAAGTTAATCTTTAGGAGCTTCCAGTCTAGTAGGAAAAAAGACTCTGAAGCAGAATATTATAAAACAATATGTTATAATTTTAATCATGGATATTTACAGGCCATGAAAAGAAGCAGCTAATCTGGACTGAGAGAATTGGGAGGATGCTGATCTGAGTCTCAAAGAAGGAGTACAGTTGACCAGATGTAGAGGAAGGTCATTCTGGGCAGAGGAAAGGACCAGATCTGGTGGCAGGAAACAGCTGGTGCTTTATGGGGAAACTTTCAACACCCTAATTTTTTTTAGAACATGAATGATAGAGACTGGTTAAAGATGAATCTGGAGAGGCTACAGAAAGGTAATGGAGAATGTTGTATAACACTTCTTTATTCTACAGGGAGGAATCCTATTAAAGGGATTAACCAAAGCTTTAGGTAATCTAACTGCAGTGTGGAAAGGGGGTCGATAAAATTTGTTATACGAACCCAGGCATGAAATGGAGAAAACTTATATAAACAGAGTGGTCATCTCTTTTTCCTGTGGACTGGGTTCATGTCTTATTCTGCCTTTTCTGTCACTTGTCCCAAAACCTGCTAGTACAGATACTGACACATAGCAGGTGATTAAGATACGTTGACTGGATAAATGGGAAGGTGGCTATCACGTTTGAGAAATATTTAGAGTATTAACTTGGCAGCAAATGGAAAGAGATTGGGTGTGGGAGCGGGAAACTGGGGCAGCTTCAGTGCAAGCTTTGGAGTCAGCCATATCTGGGTTTTACTCCTGTTTTCTGAACATGAATGGTGCTTGTTTGGGACAACAAATGGAGAAATGGAAGATGATGGTGATGCTTTAATGTAGACTAACCTCAAAATAGAATTAATCCTTTCACTGCATTTGAAAAAGGGAGTGAAACATAAAGTCAGAGAAAAGACATGGAGTCCCACAGATGGAGATCAAGAGAGGAGAAACAGAGAGAGAGTCAGAAAGAGAGAATGTGTCTGCGGTGGGGGCAGGCTTTAGAGGCTGGCGAGGGACTGAAATAAAAAGGAAGAAATAGATGCAAACAGAAGTAGAATGAGAGAGAGAGAGAAGAGGGAAGCAGGAGGGAGTGTGAGAAGGCAGTGGAGGGTGAGGAGCTGCAGACAGCATCAGTCACGCTCTTGACCTGGTAAAGTCAGGTCAGGTGCACAAGTGTGTGGTGTTATTAAGTAGATGCTTGGGAGGATGAGTAAAATAGAGAGAAAGGAGACAGAAAGAAGAGCAAAATCAAAGTGAAAGCAGCCCCTGATGAGAGGAGAGGGGAACAGACCCAGCTCCCTCCTGTACAGAAGATCCGGCTCACACCTGATCCTCCATTGCCTCTGGGCACACCTGCTCAACAAGACAACTGGCACTTAACAAGGCAGGAAGGGACTGTTTTTTTCTTTGCAACAGTCCAGTTCTCTCATTTTTCCCCCAAGGTGTTCGCTGAGGATTCACTGGGGAGGCCCAGAAACAGTAGAAGTTTGATGTCACATTAGGAAGATTTGCCCCAAGACTCTGTTCAATTCAGGGAGAGATGATTAGCCAGGCCAAGAGGTCCCTTTCTGGAAAGAACGTGGTGGTAATTGCTGACAGCCTTCTGTAGGATGGATGGAAGAATTTAGACATAACAAGAATAATGAATAAGCAATCAGTCTATTCCTGGGTCTGATATTACTGCCCTTCTAATTGGGTGTCTCAGAGTCTCCTGGGATTCCCTACCCTATAGCACTGTTCCCAGAGAGACCAAGAAACTGATGCTGGAGACACCATAACTCATAGCAAATACTCTAGTTGGAAGTGATCATTTTCCCAGAAGTAGTGACAAGTTATCCTGTTGTCTTATCTTGTCTCTCCCCAAGATCCTCTGCTCAAGCTGGACATAAAAAGTTCTTGACCAGAGACTAAACTTGAGTTTAAATCCCAGGTCTGCCAATTCATAGCTGCGTAACTTCAGGCCAATCACTTCACCAGCCTGAGCTTCACTTTCCGCATGCAAAATCAGGGTTAATGGTTCCTACCTCATATGACTTTTGCAAAGACAAGTGCCAATGTATGCAAATTGCCTGGCACATAGTAGACTTTCAATAAATGATAGCTATTAGTATTATTATTAGAGAGGGCATCTTTGGCGAGTATGCAAAAGACTGGCAGCCTGACAAACAAGAAGCCAGAGCTACATTTTTATAAAATACCATCAAAGTGTGCAGTATCCCTAATTGGAATTCTCATTAACTTCTGATAATGAGAAATGTGTGAGAAGACACTTTTCAATCTCCCAAGAGAAAACAGGAAGTGGGAGGATTATTAAAAAAGTGAAGAAAAGTAACTTTCAATGGCATCTCATTTTTGTGTTCTTAATCTTAGTGAGTGTTAAGAGAAATTAGATAAAACATCTCATCTGTACTCACCTTTTCACCTAATGGGGGAGTTTCATAATACTCTTGTCCAGGGATAATTACTGCCCAAGTGCATGTCTATCCCCTCCAGCTCAAGAACTGGTGGGCCCTCAAAATAACAGTGCACTCATTATAGGATGGAACATGGAGTACGGGGGTGGGCTTGGATAAAAGGCTCAGGATTAAGGCTGTATTTGGCAGAATCATTCTAGAGAACCACTTTATGAGAGGTTTTCCATGTGACACAGGTACAAAGTAGAAGCTTTAAGACAATTATTTTGGGAACAGATTCTAAGAAAAAGGTGGAAGGGCTGGGAAGAGTAGGACAGGGGAAAAGGAAATGTCAACCCCAGGGGCCTTTATGAACCTGATAAGCACTGTAGGTAAGTGGGCTCCAGCCCATCACAACCTCTGAGGAGCTGGTAGAATGCACTCAGATCTCTCTGTCAGGAGATGGAAGTGGGGAAAAGGCACCACCAGGCCCCATTGCCCACTGGTCAAGTTTTGGCCCATGTCATGTTGACCCCTTCCCCCTTCAGAATTGCACATGCTTAGAATAGCTGAGCAGGTTTCTCACATTATCCTACATGATGGAGGCAGGCAGGAAGGCACTGAAGCAGAAAGTAAGAGCTCTAAGGCACACCTGGACCAGGTGCTATCTGGGTATACCTGCTCAGCTGGTTGCCACAGCCATGACTAACAAAAACTGTCCAAGAGGAAGGGAAGTGGGGCTAAAGAGGTATGTGATATAGGAGGTGGGAGGAAAAGCTCTCATATATTCTGGCTGAGGTCTCTGTTTCTGAGAATATTGGTGGGGAGCTTGAGGTGGTGCAACTGCACACACGAAGGCCATCATCTTTGATCCTGTGCAATCTCTTAGAGTTTTCCCATCTGCCATTTCAGCTGTTCCTTATAGAAATCCTGCAGGAAGACAGAGCAAGGGTGAAGAGCCCTACTGTGAAGACAAGAAAAGATGCTCAGAGACCTTCCACAACTAGGTCAGCATATTGGGGGCAAAGCCAAGCACAGGTGTCTAGAAGTAACTCTCAGTCCAGCTCCCTGGTATGGTTCTCAAAATGCTGATTTCAGGGTCCTCCAGAGACATGATATTCTAGTCTGAGTGCTACTTTATATGAGTCACCAGAGTTCCCCTCTCCAGCTTCAGCAGCTGCTTTTGACTTCACAATAAAAATGGCAACTGGGTTCCAGCAACAGAGCCTGCTTCCAGGGCCTTGGGTTAGCTCTTTCTCAAATCCAAAGCTTATCATTCCCCAGAATCTTGGAATGAACAAAAAAGGGTTGATTGCTATCATAGGATCACCTAGTGGGTGCCATTCCAAAACTGGCACACCATGGGGGCAGGAATCAGAAAGATATAAAGGCAGAGTTTCTGGCCAAGAGGAACAGTCCAAAAAGATCACAGCCTCTATATCATCGGGACAAGGAAAGCAAAGTCCCAGATCATGCCGCTAGTTCCAGAGCTAGAATTGAAACTAGGAATCTCCTGACTCCTATCCCAGGGCACTTGGTCATCCACACAGCTGCAGAATAGCAGGAGATCAGCTCTGTTGTCCAGATCCTCCCATGACCCACCACTCTCCCAAAACAATTAGCCATGTATTCTATCTGCCCCTCCCCAAGACTCAGGACTGCTTGCTGCTCTTGTGCTCCCCACACCCCATGCTATCCTAATCTACCCTGATCCCTAAGCTCTCACCGACAGGAAGGACGGATGGCTCTCTGTTGTCTCCAAGTCACCTCTGTCGCACTTGAGGTCTGGTTTGAATTGAATTCCCTAGAACTTCATAGACTCTGCAGCCTTCCAAAGGGCCCTTGGAAAACAGCAGCAGAAGCAGGAAATGGATAGGGCAGAAGGTTGGATGCTGTCCAGCTGATATAAACATGAGGACCGAGGTGAGGGTAGAAGGATGTAAGACAGAAATGTAGAGAGCAAGTGAAGAAGGAAGGAAGTGGGGCAGAAGGAAGGAGAGGAAAAACGACCAGTGTCAAAAATAAGACATAGATAGAAAGGGAGAGAGAGAAAGAGAGAATGTATAGGGAAGGACACACGGCCTGTAATTTATACATCTTCCTCCTCTACAAGATGCCAACGTCTTGGAAGGCAGGACTGTGTCTGATTCATTTCAGCGTACCAATGCTTAGCCCTGAGCCTGACATATAGCAGCTGCTCAGTATATATTTGTCAAATAAATCAGTGAGTAGAAAGACATCTTTGTAGAGCAAGCCTACAAAAGAAGTGTATCGTTATTCCTATTTTATAAAAGAAAATTTGAGTCAGAGAGGATGAATCAGTTACTCAAAGGGACACTGGCTATAAAAGGGCTGGGGCTAAAATTTTCTCTTAAACCTGACAGATCCCAAAGCTATGCCCCCATGCTTCCCTTTAGCCATATTTGGACAGGTAAGTTCTCCAAACTTACCTTGCTTATGAACCAAGGAAAACTCATCTTACTTATTGGGCTAATTGAGTCAGGGCTAATGTCCCCCAGAAGTCAGAAAAAGGAGGTATAACTGGCATGATTGGCACCCAGATGCCCTCAAATCCCTTTCCTATTTTTATGCACCTTTTCCAGATCCTGTGTGCCTGTGATTCTAACTACCAGCACCTGAGACACTCTTTGCAAGTTTTCCCTAAGACTATTGACATGTTTCCCCCCACACACATGCAGGGAGCCAGAGTTCTTGGGGGCTCCCATCTCTTCGGCTAATGATTGGTGGTTATGTAAGAACGAAGGTTCCACTTACTTGCTTGGGGTAAGTGCAGATTCCAAGGTCCAGTACACACAAGGCTACATTCTGTGGGATGCTGCCTGAAACTGCACCCTTGTCTGGCTTCTTCACCTTCTGTCTAATTCTCACCATTTCCTCACCAGTTTCTCCTGGGATCCCTTTCTTCCTTGCACATGAATCCTTCTGGAGAGGATAAACAGAGGAAGAAAACAAGCTAGCCCATTAGCCTGGATTCAATAGTACAAATCAATGATAAGCAAATGCCTCATATTAATATCTCCAATTTATTAAATATTCACCATGAGGAAGTGTCTTACACACCTTGTCCTAAATGCTCCAGCAACATCGCAAGGTAGGTTTGATTGTGTCCATTCTAGAGATGAGAAAACCTAGGCTCTGAAAGAGCTCAGTAATATCTCCAAGGCCACAGAGCTAGAAGTGCTAGGGAGGGAATTTGAATCCAAGACTGTATTACATCAAGGCTTTCCTCTACCTGTGATGTCTCTCTTTATGGTACAGGCTTATCCATTTGCCCATCTTCCGTTTTCCTTCAGTTTTTGGTGGGAAAGGGAGGAATCCTTGTATCCTCAAGGCCTAGTACACTGCCTGACACATAGTAGGTGTTCTTTATTTGTTGAGCAAGAAACTAAATGAGGTATTTTGAGAAGAACTAAACATTCAGAAATGTCTTTAAATTTTCTTCAACATTCTGTTGACTCAATGTGAGGAAGTATTGAATATCCATGAGGCATATCTCCATGGCAAATAATGAGACCAAGAACAAATGCTTTTTAAGGTTACAACCTATATGGTGTTAATTTTTATTAATCTGAATCTGAGGACTCGACTGACAACAACTTGTAGAATTCCTGTACATTCAGATTAATTGCCTTTGGTAAGTGGACAGCAAAACCCAAAAACTGAATTACAGCATCAAAAATAGCTTCCAAGTCAGGGCACACACCTAGGTTGCAGGTTCAATTCTCTGTCCAGTTGTGTGTGGAAAACAACTGATCGATGTTACTATCTCACATCAGTGCACTGATGTTTCTCTCTCTCTCTCTCCTTCTCTCTCTCTCTCCTTCTCTCTCTCTCTCCTCTCTCTCCTTCTCTCTCCTTCTCTCTCTCTCTCTCTCTCTCTCTCTCTCTCTCAAATCAGTGAGCATATCCTAGGGTGAGGATTTTAAAAAATAGCTTCCAATTACCAAAAATAAGGCAACTGCAATAAGGCAACTGTGCACTATAAATTGCCTCTTTAGAATCTTCCCATTTTATACCTTTTAAGACGAAGACAGTGAAGTGTTCTATTTGGATGTTGAAATTTTTTTAAGATGAGGTATCCTTTTATACTGTTTTAAAATGAGGCATTGTAAGATTTGAATCTAACTGAAACCTCAGAACTTGCGAAGAGGAAAAATTCAAGAGGATGTGACAAAATTATTTCTAGCAACCATGACATTTCTTGATGTGAAATGCTTTCTTTGAACTGTACAACACAGCACGAGTCGGGATGTGGAATCTGACAAGAAAATAAGTGAGATGCCAATCTGACGATGTAGACATTCTTCTCCTACAGAGGTTTTACCTCCAAAACTGGATCTAGATTGTACCAGAATCTTTGAGATGGCTAAGTGGCATGCTGAAAATGGTGGAACCAGAGTCATAGCCAGGTGTAGATTCCTACTGTAGCACTTGCTCTGTGACCTTAAGGAAGTAGTTTGACTTCTCAGTTTTCTTATCTATTAAATGGGGTTACTAACACTTTCAGAGTTGCTGGGAGGGGTAAAGATCAGGTATGGAATTTTTTTTTAACACAGAGAAGTTTAGAAGTTTAGTTAAGATGATGGTGATGGGCCCTGACTGGTATGGCTCAGTGGACTGGGTGTCATCCCACAAAACGAAAGGTCCCCAGTTCGATTCCTAGTCAGGGCACATGCCTGGGATGCGGGTCAGGTCCCTGGTTGGGAACATGGGAGGGGCAGCCAACCGATGTTTCTCTCCCACATCAACATTTCTCTCCCTCTCTTTCCTCCTCCCTTTTATTTATTTTTTAAATAAAATCTTTAAAAAATATGATGATGGTGGTAACAGATGACATGACATTTATTGTTTTTTATGTGCCAGATACTGTTCAAAATGTGTCATCTGTTGTATTTATTAAGGAATTAGCTACTCTAACACATAAACCCTCAGGGATTCATACAACAGAAGATTATTTCTCACTCACATAAAGTTCAATTAGTGGTGGGAATGGTGGCCAGAGAAGTTGTTGCTCCACAAAATCACTCAGAGGCTTGGGCTAGCCAAGGCTCTGTCATCTTTAATGTGTGACTTCCAAGGCTGCACTGGGCATGGGCATAGATCCAGCAGGTTGGGGAGAGGGTTGGGAGGGTTATGCCAGAGGTTTTCATTGACCAGATCTGAAAGTGGCCTGCATAATTCCCACTCATATTGTACAAAACCCAGCACATGACCCCCATCCAGGTGCAAGAGGAAAGGGCTCGGAAACAAAGCCAAGTTCTTGTTTGGGCAGCCATAATTCTACATTGTGTCTTTGTTGGGTAATATCTGTGCTGATCATACATTCCATAGAAATGACTCACACAGTAAAACTGAGGAGTTGGTGCTATATTATCTCTGTTGTTGAAGATGGAGAAACTGAGGTATCAAAGATGGTGGGGCTAAGTAAGATTCAATCCCAGGTAAGTTAGTTATCTCTCTGAAAGTGACAGCGATGTCATAATTGTGCCCAGATACTCACTACTCACAAAAGACATAACAGCTCAGATTCTTGTACTAGAGGAGCCTTAGATACCAACTGTGGCAGGTAGCCACTAACATGGTCCCAAACAATCCCCATAATCTGGTCTTCACAGTCATGACTAATCCTTTCCCCTTGAGCAACTTGCTTCTAACCAATGGAATGTGGTGATGTTGAGAGATTATTACTTCTGTTATTAGATGAGAGATTGAGACTTCTGTCTTGCTAGCAGACTCTCTTCCCATCTTAAAAGAAGCAAGCTGCTGTACCGGAGAGGTCCACATGGCAGGAAACTGAGGATGACCTCTGGCCAAGAGCCAGGTAGGAACCAGGGCCCTCAGGCCCGGTCCAACAATCCTGGAAGAAGTGAATCCTGACAACAACTACATGAGCGAGCTTACAAGCAGATCTTTCCCCGCCTGAGGTTTCACATGAGACTCCAACCCTGGCTGACACCTGGATTGCAGGCTCCTGAGAGATCCCTGCAACATAGGACCCAGCAAAGCCATGCACAGATTCCAGACCCCGATAGTAAATACATGTTGTATTCAGCTGCCAAGTTTTGGAGTAATTATGTAGTTAAGCAGCAATAGATAACTAACAAACCACTTGAAACCAGGAGTTTACAACCTATTTTATTGCCATGGATTTCATGAATTAGGATTTTATCCCCTATAGACCTCTAGATCTGAAAAATTCCTTCCATCAAGAAAACCACGCTCCTTGAGCAAGAATTTATTTTCTTTTCCATTTTTAAAATTCATTGAGACTGTATCCAAAAGGATTGGCAATAAAATCAGATCTCTAACATGCTTGTAACATCACCAACGGCCAAAGCACTGGAAGAAATGGCAGCATACCAAGTTCAGATATGTCTTACCGAATGCGAGGAGACTTGGTATTTCTTCTAATCCCTTCTGCAGAGCCTGGGATATATGATGATTTCCAAATGAGGTTTTAAAATCTTGAAAATAATATTGTCTGGGAGCTATTTTTGGAGCTTTATGTAGATTGCCTTATATCATTCTCATAACAGCCCTCTGACAGGTGCTATGATTATGCCCGCTTGAATTCAGACATGGATGCCCTGACTCCAGAGGTCCTACTTTTACCCAAAAGATTACACTGCCTCGTATGGAGGGGGAGTGACCTTCCCACAGTCACACAAAATTAAGGCACACAGTGAAAATTTCTAGTTTCCTGTCTGCTTGCCCCAGAGGCCATTTCTGGTCCTGCTGTCCGTCTACACCAGAAACACTAAAGCATTCTAAGGATCAAGTCTGTTTTGTTGAAGAACAGACTTGAATTACAGAAACATCAACTGAGGCAGCCTCAGGCTGGTTTGATGCCTCCGGGTCAGTGGCAGCTGGTAGGAGTGGATACCGACGATTGATACCATCTGTTCCAGAGGACTACACTTTCCCCTGGACTTAATTATATCTCCTTGGAACAATTTTAGTACACACTATAGTTTCTACCCCAAAGGAAGCAAGCATAGGAATGGATCATGAACAAATGAAATGAATCACTGTGGTGGAATTGGCTTTGGAATCACACAAATCTGGATTTGAATTCCAACCCTGCCACTCACTAGATGTATGATCTTGGATGAGTCATTTGATCTCTCTAAGCCTCGATTTTCCCCATTTAGAAAAATAGGAATAATACCTTTTCCTCAGAGCACTGTTGAGAGAAGAAAATGAGGCAATGTATGTACAATGCCTACCCCAGTGCCTGGCACATAATAAAAATTCAATAATTGGTAACAGGAATTGTTGCTATGATTATCATTATGAAGATTGTTATCTTTCAAGGCTAAGACTGTCTGAATTTGTGAGAAAGACTTATTTCAGTTTTAGGGAATGACTGTATTTCTAATGGGATTGATTTAACAAAACAGAATCTGAAAATTTCTGGGACAGTGAGTTCCTTTTAATTGGGATCGTCTAAGCACTGGGCTGGTAAAAGTTTGTTTTGAATAGGAGGACATTATTATTAACTGTTCCCAACATGCCTTTAAATAAATCATCCCCAGACAAGTCTGGCAAGAGCTTCCTGAACCTCTGGCATCTGCCTTTCTCTTTGGGGAAGGGTAAAGAACTGGGGTTATTATCACAATCTATCCCAGTGCCTGGCTGGCCTCGTCCCAGAGAGTTGTGAGGACATTTAATATAATTGCTGAAAAATAATTATACAACATGCTATGTGGGCAAGAACTTGAGGTAGTATCGGAAAGATTTGGGTTTCAATCAGCTCTGTCACTAACTGGCTTGCTGTGTTGCTTGGTGCAAGTGCAGTCTCTCTGAACCTCAGTTTCTTCTTCTGGGAGTGGGGGATAATAAAAATGCTACTTCATAGGGTTATCATAAGGATTCGCTGAAATAATAATTGTAACAAAAGCTAACTCCCAAGTGTTTACAAGGTGTTAATTACTGTCTTTTAGTCTATTATTTTATCTCTCACAACAGCCAATGATAGCAATACTATTATTATCCCTATTTTAGAGATGAGAAAGTAGAAGCATGGAGCGCATAGGTAAGTAGCTCTAAGTCCTACTAGTCTATGGATGCTTAATCAAGGCCCACTGACCCTTGTAGAGGGCCTCTGGATAAAATTCAGTGGGTTTGAGAACTTGTATGATAAAAAAAAAAGTCCTTATTTTCCCTAGCCTCTAACTGAAATTTAGTATATTTCTCAATTGTACATGTATGCAACAAACCGTGACGGTATTAGCACTGACCTGGGACAATGTCACCAATAGAATCACAGATACTGTCACATTAAATGGCATTTGTAGGAGATACCTCAAAGAATTGTTGATGTTCATCACCCCATTGAAATCTGTTATTAGATTTTGTTATTTAATACATTATTTTGAAAAATCACATATGTCACTATCACAAATGTGGATTTTAAAAATATTTTCATCACTGTACTTAAGATACTGTGATGTTTATTTTGTAATCCTGTGTATCTTGCACATTTAAAATTATCATTCTGAGAAAGGATCCACAGACCTCACCAGACCGTCAAAGGCGTTCATGGTATAAAGAAGTTAAGGGCATCGCTGTTAGAGTCACGCAAGGCCATGAGCACAAAGCTAGGTGCCTTGCAAGTACTCAGGGCACAGAAGCCTTTACAATAATGATTATAATTACCGCCAGCAAAATCCTTGTCATCCAGGAGCAAAATTATGGAAGTGATAAGGGACTTGACCCATTGACTATCCAAATGTCACAGTGATGATGAGGAGGTACACTCAACCAAGCAAGAAAGAAGGATTGGAGATTAGCTATCCCAGACCCCTGCTTCTTGGGATGAAGAAATAGTCTCAAAGAGGGCTTGTTTCAGGCCCCAGGGCACATAGCAAATTGGTGTCGGAATCAACACCAGCAACCAGTTCTTCTAGAGACATTGTCTACCCATTATAGAACAGGATGCTCCAACATTGGACACGAAACCATAGTGAAAGTCCCTCTCTCTGCAAGCACACACCTCCATCCCATTTCCTTCTGCATCCCAGGGCTCTTGGGATAAGCCCACAGATGATGGAAGATCAGGGAACATGGTGTTGTGCTAGGCCTCTCAGGATGCGGTCCAGGAGCCACTGAGTTGTGATGACAGGGTATCTGTTACAAACACTGAATCCCGGGCTCCAATTCAGACCTACCTTGCCTATCTATGGGATAAGCTTTAAAGTCAGCATTTTTGTCAAGTTTCCACATTGATTCACATGTTCATCTGAGTGAGAACTACTGGTATAGTAGTCAATATGAGCCCTAGAGTTCAAATCCCAGTTCCACCACTTACTCACTAAATCACTTTGAGCAGAAGTACTCAAGTTTCAGATGGATTTCCCACCTCCAAAGCTAATAATACCTACCTTATAGATTTGGGAGGGTTAAATGTGACCATGTGTAGTCTTCAGCAGTGTTTGGCACATAGTGGAAGCTCTGAAAATATACCTTACATGATTGTTGTGTATGAGTTGTACCAACTGTGGCTTCACTAGTGACTTTTTAGTGTTTAAACCCCGCCTCAATCCCCATGGCAAGGTTCCCCATCCTTCTACTGCATCTCTGGGGGTGCGATGTGTGCTGATCAGTGACTACCCTTGGAGAGTTCCCAAGTATTGGAGGAGCATTGTCTGCTGTCCAGACTTCTCCAATAGCCAGAACTGGAGGGAGAGAGAGAGAGAGAGAGAGAGAGAGAGAGAGAGAGAGAGAGAGACCAACCGAGACCCCATAGTTTCTCCCTTGGGAGACACCAAATGACCATCTGGCCAATGAAGGTTCTCCCAATCCCAGTGAAAGAACCCCCACTCTGACTGCAGATTGTGGTCCACTATCCTCTTTGCTTGACATCGACAAACTTCTCCAAGTGTCTGGTGAGTAGAAGCTTCTTTCCCAGGAGACCTTGGACCTCTGGCTTTGAGCAGCCCTTGTGGACTCATGCCTCTATCCCCTTGGGCCTTTAGGATTTCAGTGTATGATGGCTGACTTCCAATTACCAGCCACTGCATCTCTGTGCCTGGGGCTTTCTCTGATGCCATGAAAATACTACTACCTTTGCACATAACAGGCTGGGATTGTTTGAATATTAACATTCCTTGAAGGCAATCCTCGAATGATGGCTGATGGGAGTTGGTGTGTAGACACCCCAGCTCTATCTCCACTTGGGTGCAGTAATTCTGAGGGTATGATAATTCCACACGCTTTTGCCAAGTTCCCCTGCAGCACTGACCTCCAGGCACTCACAGCAGGTGCTGCCATGTAAAGTATCCATCACTGACTGCTTTCCTTTCTTTGCCTCACTCCCCCTGCCCCCGACCAGCATTCCCTTCACTTCTCAAATAAACTGCTTGCAGTCAAATCTGTGTCTCAGGCCCCTTCGGAGGGAATTGTACTAAGGCAGATTTCTATCTGAAAATTTCAAACTTAATGCTAACAGAAGCCAGGCAAGAAATAAAATTTAATAAGCGGGGAAAGAATCCAATCTCCCATCTTTTCAATATTTGTGTGTTTTATAACCCTGGTCACTGGTAAAAACTAAAGTGCAAATCTTAGCAAGATTTGCTGAGAATGAACTTATTTATGATATGGAGACCCAGCAATGGGACATTTTTTTAAAGACAGGGAGTGACCTAATAGACATGACATAGAGACATCAGAAAGGCTTCAAGCAAAAAAGTCTCCTGGAAAATTTGTGTGAGTTACTATTAACTAAACTTTTCCTTTACCTGTAAAAATCTCCCATACATTTGAAGTATTAAAAATGTAGCTCTCTATGCTACTATTGGTGTCCCCTGATGAAAAATCAGGTTAGAATATGGAACCTTAGAAAGATCCATGGCAACCCCAACAGCATCACATATAATCAGTTTTATTGCCAGGTAAGAAATTCATATTAATATAGTGAATACATGTGTTTACAAATAAACGTTCTTAGAAAACAAACAAAGGTTTTTTCTCCCTTGTAGGAAGTGTTATTGGTGCCATAAACTCTGCAGTTGGTGACAAGTATTAACACAGGTTTATTTGCAGAACATACGGTTACTAAAATACCCGCACATAAAATATGCTCCATTTGCACAAAAACCCGGGGAGAGTTAGATGGGGAGGCCAGGCAGAGCCCAAGGCGGATGGAGGCTGAGATGCTCTGGGAGGGCCAAGGGAAGTCAGACTCTGGTCCCATGGGGTTGGAAGTCGGGACAGGTAAAGGCAAGTAGAGTCCAGTGTCAGGGTGTGGGATGGGGAAGGAACAGTCTCTCTGCTTCATTCTGCTTTCTCTTCTATGTCTCCCTCCTCTAGCTATTGGGTCCTTGTGGATCCATGGCAGTCACAGTTCCCTAGGTCATCTCTTGCGATACTCTTTCAGCAGCATGAGGTCTGTCCACCCACCCCCGCCCTCAAGGAGGCCAAAGAATACACTTCCCTGGCTACACTTTCCCCCTAGGTTTGGTTCTCAAATCCAATTGGAAGGTCACGAGACTGACATCACCGCTACATTCTTTTGACCATGCCACAACTTTGCTGCCCAAATTGTGGCTGCAGACTCCCAGCTAACAGAAATCACTGCATGACGTTGACTCAGAAGAGAAGGAACGTGGAGAATAAATAAAATCCTACAGACTTAGAGACCAAACCTTAATCAGGGTTGGGATATCAGCGAGATGAAGTGAGTTGAGGGCAAGGAGCAAAGTTGAGCTAAGAGGGAGCCAGGAACTACAGACCATTTGAGCTGGAGGGGATGCCCCCCGGTAAGCCAGCCCAGGGTTTCCTGAAGCATGGGCTGTGTACCACGAGCACACACAAAATGGTTTTAAGTGGTCTATGGACAGAGCGCTAATCAACATTAAGTCACAGAGGAAATGATTTCCTTTGCGATTTTGTCAGTCCATCTGATTACTTCAAGGAGAAAATTGTCATTCGACGCTGGTATTATCTTTAGCAGCTCTTTAGTATCTGCTCATTTGTTTTAGTAAAGAGAAAGAGAGAGGGAGGAGATGGGGGTGGGGAGAGAGAGAGAGAATGAGCGCAAACCGGGCTCTAGGTTCCGACCCTTCCACAGGCAATAGCACCTAGCTAGAACTTGACAACTGCTCCTTTGTCGCCTTTGTACTTATTTTTATGCTTACTTTCTATTTAGAGGGACTGATAACTGGTTTTCTATTTGTGATGATGGTAGGAAGTTTTTCTTTTAAAAGTCAAATGGATTAAAAATGAATTGAGTTAGACACAAATACTGGGCCGGTGATGCGGAGATGCCAAAAGTGTGTTGCAGGTACTCGGATAACTTAGTCAAGGAGACCAAGCCCCATGGGGTTTCCTGCACTCTGGGGAGTGCTGGGGGCCTGCAAAGAGACTGAGAAAGTGGGCATTAAATCTCCGCCCCCCCCCCCCCCCCGTTTCGTCCAGCACAGAGCCTCACCATGAAAGGAGTTCTTATATAGTGGCTTCTGCGCGCAATTTTACTTTAAAAATGGGCTGAAGCTTTGCTATTTCGAAACGCTTAGAAAGCTTGATCAGGCCTCTGTTTCTCGTATTTCAGGTGGGAGACTGAAGTCCAGAGAGATACAAGCATTGTCAACGTCCCCAGATCAGCTGGGAGTAGACAGGAGACCCACCCACTTTCCCTGAATCCATGACGTGAGAGGGAGAGCTGGGTGAGGCACAACCTGGAGTTCAGCACCCCAGGAAATACTCAGAGTCTTTTGGGGCCCACACCCAGCCTCTGACACCAGAACAGCTAGGGGGCTCACAAAGGTTCCTGTCAACTAGCTAAGACCTTTAGGGACTAGTTGAAAATTTCTCACCTTAAATGGAAATCTCTTCTCTCTCAACAACCCTCTTTGGGCTTTCACAAAAGAAGTAGAACTAGCATAAAAATTGCCTTTGTTTTGGGACATCCAAGGGCTATTGGCCATAAGAACCAACCTGAAAACAACCTCGGAATTCTGGATGGGAGATGAATGCACTTCAGTATCTGGAGAGGTGGTTCAGAGGGTCCCTGGGAATAATGGGATGCAGAAAAGCTTGACAGGTTTGGGGAGGTGTACAATGGGGGAACTCATGGAGTTTTGACAGCACGGGAGGTAGGGAGATCTTGGTGTTTAGGTACCCCTGGCACTGCAGCAGCCCCTCAGAGCGTGTGATGGGGTGGGCTCACCAAAAAGGGAAGATGAAAACATCTACCACAGCAGAAACACAGGAGGGAGGGAGGCTAAAAGAACACAGGTTGCACTTGGGAAATAAGACTGTCATTAAACAGTAACACATTGAAGGCACCACCCACGCTTATGACATTTTCAGTCCAAAGCAGTTGAAATTCGGCAGCGGCGGCGGCAACGGGCTGAAGGGAAGGGAGTCGGAGATTGACAGTGGAGGACTGGTTTGTGTCTGTGTCTTGTCTCAGAGGCAAGGGGGACACGCCAGGAATCGGACGCTCTGGGCCCCCCCTCTCGCCTCTTGTCAACTTTTCAGCTGTGATTTTTCTTTTAATTGTTCTTGATGTCATTGTTGACTTCCTAAGTCTTGAAGATTTGGAACAAAAAATGAACTTGTTGTTCTTGTCTGTTTTGTAGTAGGCTTATATTTCATTTTTCTTTTTCTTTTTTTCTAAAAAAAAGTTATTTAATACTCTCTGGACCCCCTGCCTGCCATAAAAGCCCATCCCTCCCATTTCCATGGTGATGGTCTTAATGGGAGTCCTAAAATCTTCCTTCTCTCCCATCACTGTCGGTGGGTTCAGGGTCATTTACATTTTGTGAGTCTGAGTGTGTTGTTTTTTGCTTCCAACATTAATGATATGAAAAGGACTATAAATGGTTAGGGTCCAGTTACTGTCTCACGCTCTTCTAAATTATGTGTCCACGTCACCACTTCTTGGGATTAGAAAATGCTTATAATGTGCACAGGTTCCTCCCAAATGACTCCTCTTTTCAAGCACACGCATCTCGAGTGTCCACCCTCATTTTCTACCCCCCACTTGCACCCTGGCTCATTCACCCAGAAACAGACAGCTCCTGGCAAATGGTATATGTGCTCAAATGGACAATTTCTCTAAATTGTGCTACTGTCATGTTTCATCATGGATTTTAGTTTCAAGTTAAGAGGAAAAGAAAAATTAGCCCCACAGTTTTGGGCATGTGAGTCGGCAACCTTGGGCCTGAAGTCAAGAGTGTGCTTCAGTGTCCCCTTGCTGTATTGCTGGATGTCCATGCTTCGTTCCTGCTCAGCTGCCCGCCAACACGTGTTAGGCATGACCTAGGAAAAACGTGATTCCGTCGTCACCAGTAGGTTTCTGGTTGGTTGGTATGGAGAGTAAGTGTGCAGGTGGCTGTGTGGGGGGAGGCCAGGGAGGGTGTGGGCCGGACTGTTTTCTGCCTCTCAGTTGACTGTGCTCTCCAGGACGCACCGTGTAGCGAAAGCTCACACAGTCACTTCTGTTTTGCTGTTGGTGATGAAGTATGGCTGTGGGGGCGGGTAGTGCTGGGGGCGAGTTCCCAAGGGGTCGCTGGAGCCTGACTCAGCCGTGCCAAGCTTGCCCTTGTTGCCATAAGCCTGTCGCCGGAGAGACTGCTCGTTGGGGTCCCAGCCCTTGAAGTTGGTGGTGGAATTGTAGGCCAGGGGATGTGGGGGTGTCTTGTTGGTGCGAGACTTTTGTCCGTTCTGCTTGGCAGGGCCGTGCTCGGGGCTGAAGGCCCGAGGCTCATCCTCCACTCTCACAGGATGCAGAGGTAAGTTCCCCTTGGCGGCCAGCTCGGCCAGGTGCCGGCGCTTGGAGTAGAAGTCGTCATTTACCTTGTCCGCTAGACAGTGGGACAGGTGGACAGAGAAGAGCAGGAGAGAGGAGAGAGAGAGAGAGAGAGAGAGAGAGATAGTTAGGGGCTGGCAAGTCAACCTGAAAACCTCATCCAAGTGGGCCAACAGTTCAAACGAGACACACACTAGAAACTCCACCTGGAACAGACAGAAGGAAGGACGGGGGCATGTCCTTCTTACAAACAAGAGCAGGACCAAGAGCATCCCCAAGAGCATCTCTAGACCCTCTCAAATAAACACTTCTCCCACCAGTCACACCTAACACTCTGCCATCCTTGGCTTTCTTATCAAATGCAAGAGTTGTTTCTTTGTTATTAAAATGACACCTTCTTGTTAGAGAAAATATTAAGCCTGTGGAGCAATTCCTAGCCCCACGACTTAAGAGAGCTGATATTGGAAAAAAAAACACTTGAGTGTGTCTTTTTTCTGCTCTTCTCAATAAACAGAATGAATTGGGGATTTTTGATTAGTGTTTCTGTTTGCTTTTAGCAGTTAAGCAGACCTGTATTCAGACCCCAACTCTGCCAACTACTAGCAGTGTAACTCTGGCTAAATTACTTATACTATCATTGGCTTCTGCATGAGGCAAGTACTCACAATAAAGTGTGCATTTCATAGAGCTGTTTGGAGGGTTAAATGACATGATGTGTGTAAAGAACTTAGATATGAGCTAAAACCATTATCATAATTATCATTATAAGTAGCTGATTTCTTATGTAATATTCTATCAAGCACTCCCTCTGTTGTTATAAATTATTCATAAACAGATTTTAATGCCTACAGAATAAATGGAACTATTAAAATTAATCAATCTGCCTATTGATGAACATTCAAGTTGTGCCAATATTTTGCTAATATAAATAAAGCTGAGATGAGAATCTTATAGACTAAAGCTCTCTTTGTACTTAGAATTTTGCATTTAGAATAATATGAAAAATATTTTCTCAATCTGCATCAGAGGATGGCAAACTATAGCCCATGGACCAAATCCAGTTACCACCCACTTTTAAAAATAAAGTTTTACTGGAACACAGCCACACCTATTCATTTTCCTATTGCCTGTGGCTGCTTTTGCTTTGCAGTGGGTGATTTGAGTCCATGTGACAGAGGCTGCCTGGCCCGCAAGCCTGAAATATTTACTATCCAGCCCTGAAATGAATTACCTGAAGTAAAATTACTTTTAAGGGTGTGAATATTATTAAGGCCCTTGATATATATTGTCAACTGTGCTACACAAGAGTTATACCAATTTCCACTCCACTTCACCACACTCTCCAGCACTCATTTATTCTCTTTTTCTTTCTTTCTGTTTCTTTCTCTCTTTTCCTCCCTCCCTCCCTCCCTCCCTTTTCTTTCTTTTCTTTCTTTCTTCCCTTCCTCCTTTCTTCTTTCCTCTCTCCCCTTATTTATTTCATAAATCTATGAAACCTCCTTTCACTGCTTTTGTCTTACAATTATTTCCTTACATGGTCCTCCAAACTTCTTATATCAATTCCTTACCAACACATCTTTGAATTTACATCTCTAGGAAGACCAGAAATATGTGCTGCTCTTTTGTCCACACTTCCAACACCCCATTTTACCATGCTTGGGCATTTATGTAACTTCACAGAGATGATCACAGTTCCATGTTTCTTTTCTCATTTGGTCCTTTCGACTACCATGGTTTGAACCCCTGCTTGATAGAACACAAAACTGTCAAACTCAGGCACGCGAAAAGGTTGAATGAAGGTTAACCACTGCTAGTGGCTGAGCCAGGGTAGAACCTAAGTCCAGCAGGCATTAATTTGATGCTTTTGAAAGGCCTTGGAGGGAAAGCTTTGGTTTCAGAACTGAGTGGGCAAAAATACACGGTACTGCAGCCCTCTGTGGCCATAGCACACATCACTCATTCATCCCAGACTCTCTCCTGGCAAGTGTGGCCTCCGCTCAGGCTCCTTCTCAGCACAAGACCCCAGGCAGCCACAGGCTTACTTTCTAGGCTTAATACAGTTTAAGTTGGGTGTCTGTTCCTGTTCCTGTAAGTAGCCCTGACAGATACAGTCTTTCAAGGGAAAGTCCTCCTTATAAATTCTAGAGCCATCTGAAGACACAGAATGTCAAAGCCAAAAGGAACCTGGGAGCCTGCCACTGAAGATACTGAGAGCACACTTCCTTGAAATACCATGTATCACTTAAACTGGCGTGAGTGAGATTAGGTCCCCATCTTTCTGCCTTCCAGAGGAAGTTCCAGGTTTCTAATGCCATGAAGTTTCTATAAAATGATGCTTTGATATCCCCCTTGAACTTCAAATTTCACGTATCCAGTTACACCCAGGACAGATTCACTGGCATCTCCCACTCCAGCTGGCCAAGCCTGTACCCATCAACATCACTCAGATCCGCTCTTCAGACTTGTCCTTCTCTCAGGCATGGGAATACCAACTCTCTAGCAACTCCAGGCACAAGCACGGGAGCAGTTGCTGGCTTCACCCTCTTCCTCTCTCCAGCTGCTGAACCACCAAGTCTTTCAAGCCTTGCTGAACAAATACTTATTGTATTTTCCTATTTCATTCCCCCGCTCCCACTTTGAATATTGCTCCAATCCCTGCCTCAAGTTTCACCTCCCCCCATCCTGTCTCTACACTGCAGTAAAAGGCATATTTCTAAAATGCGAAACTGACCATGTCACTCATTTACCAAAACCTCTTCATGCAATTTGTTCAGTTGTTTGGTCAAGTCGGCGTGGGGCAGTGCTAGACACTAAAAACATAAGGCAGATTCAGAGACAGACTTTGTCCCTGCCCTCATGGTATGGACATTCTACTAGGAAAGAACAGATGGTGGCCAAATAGTCTCGCAAATTACATAAAAGTATAAACATGGTAAGTGCTGTGAAGAATATCCAGTCTCGTGTGTAGAATGAGGTCTCTGAGTTGGTATGAGAACCAGATGTTGGAGATGAGCTGTCCCACCCCTTCACTTACATGAGACTCTTTGTTATGCATCTTTCAAGACTTAGCCAAGGTGTGTTGCCTCCTGATTCCCTCAGGCTCCCTCAGGTACCCCAGCTCTCTCTGTCATAGTATGGACCATGCTGTTTTACAATTTTCCATTTTCACACCTATGTCCTCCGACTGGACCATGAGTACTTCAAGAGCAGGGGACCCTATCTTTCCATCTGTACAACTCAGTGACTCTCACCTGGGCAGTACACAAGGATCACATAGGGGAGCTTTTAAAGATTTCAGATTCCTGGGCCCCTCCAATTTAATCAGAATCTCCGAGGGTCTGGCTCAGACACAGATTTTTGTAAAGCCCCACCCCCAGGTGACTCTGATGTGCAGAGAGCAATGAGAACCGCAGGCTGAGCCCCAGCGTCTAATACAGATTTTTGTTAAGAACTAAAAGGCAGCGAGCTCCCAGCTCACTCCTGTTATTCCCAGGTGTCTCTCAGGTCAGATACCCCTCCCTTCTAGGAAGTCTGACAAAGTCAGGTCCCACCACAGTAAGCTCTTGTCCATGGCATGTGTCATGCCTGCCCTTTGACCTTCTTTATGCTGTTCCTTCATTATTGTTTACCTCTCCCAGTGGAGTTTCAAGAGGGCAAGGCTAGGTCTGATTTTTGCTCACCGTTGCCTAGGCAGTGTCTAGACTAGTTCCTGGAAGATATTAGGTACTCAATAAATACACATTCAGTGAATGAATGTATGAGCAAAATACCGTAGCAGAATAGAGAATATCAGGGCAATAGTTGGAGTGGATACTCCTTTCCCCCTTTCCTCCTAGTGATCTCTTATTAAGAGTCTCATTCACCATCATTATGTCCCCAGGCATGATCTGGAATCATTCATCCCCATGTTTCTCATTCCAAAGGACTAGTCTAAGGTCTGCTCAGAGCGAGGGTTGCCTTCGAGCGTTCTTGTTTCTGACAAGCTGAGAAAATTGATTATGAAGTGGATGTCCCAACAGCTGAGATAGGTAATGTCTTCTCAAAAAGTTCTAAAGAAAAATAGTCAGAAAGGCATTACACTCTTGCCACATCAGTGCAGGTATGGGAAGAAGTCCATTAAGAGGACTCATGGAGTTCTACATGGAAAATCCATATCCTTCTTCATACCCAACCCCGAACCGGTCTCTTGGTGAACCTGGCATTGGGTACTCCCTGAGCACAGAAAGTGTTTAGTCTGTGGCACAAGAGTTGAGTGGTCGGGCAAGTCTGTGGGCTCTGCGATCAGACACATCTGAGTTTATGAGACCTCAGGCATGTTATTTAACTTCTTAAAACTCCATTTTCTTAGGTGTGAAATGGGAATAATACAAACCACTCTCAGGTTTATTATGAGGAATAAATTTGGAGATCTATAAGCTGCATGGCACAATTCCGAAATATAGTAACTATTCAGTACATACATTTTGCTTCCTGGCCTCTGGAAGAACTGGGTCAAATCCAACAGACATTTATTGAGCAGTTACTCTGTGCCAGGCAACCTGCTCAACACAAAGGAGGCACATATCCAAACCAACCTTCCTCTCATTTCTTCCTTCCCTCCTCCCACCATGAGCATTGAGGATCTAGTTTGCCCTATGAAATGGCATAAGAAGGGGCATTGATCTGCCTGGGCTGAAATGCTGATTAGGAATGAAAATGTGCTCTGTAGCTGCAATCTAGAGGTAAAAAGTCACAGAAGCAGCATTGCAGGTGAAGGAACATGATATACAGTAATTATGGCCATACGATTTTGCAATTTCTTCAATAAAGAGGTGGAGTCTATTTCTCTACCCTTTGAACATGGCCTGGCCTTGTTACTGGCTTTGATGTCATGCATGCCCTGAATCTGGCCTTTTAGAAGTTCTACAGCTTCTGCTCTCAGGCTCTTGGAATTCTGCCTTCACGTGAAGAAGGAAGCCCAGGTTAGTCTCCTGCAAGATGAAACACATGCACGCTGGTTGCCCATGTTCACCACAACCAACAGCCTGCTCATTGCCAGATACTGAGCAAGGCCATCCAAGACCATACAACTATCAGCTGACCTGCCAGCTGACTCCAGATTCTGAGTAAGCCTGGCAAAGACCCACCAATCCAGCCCAAACCAGAAGACCTGCCCAGCTGACCCAGAATCAGAAGCTCAATAACTGGTTGCTATGTTAAGCCACTAAGCTTCGGGTAGTTGGTAATGCAGAAGTAAATAACTGATACAGAACAGCATTTTCAAAAGCCCTTAGGTGGAAAGGAACATGGTGTCTTCAAGACACTGAAAGGATATCTGTGTGGTAAAGAAATCAAGGGTCAACAGACCATCTAACATCCTATAGGCAAGACTGTATCATTCATTCACATCTGTTTGTCTGACCATCCTCCATCCACTAGACTCTGAGATGTTTTAGAGAAGTGAAGAGCAGGCACAAATGTGCTGCTTGGGACATAAAACTGTCCTTCAAAGAGTTATTTTCAACAGTATTTCAGCAGGACTGTGGTTGATGGTGGGTGAGCTGTTCCCATAACTAGGAAATGCAATTTTCCTGAAATCTTCTCTCCAGTGTTTCTGGTCACCTCTGCTTTGGCCCCAGGGGAGGGGAAAGAAGTGCTGACGTGAACACTCTCAGCTCTGTGCAGTGTGATCCCTGTCTTAGTATATTAAAAGAGCTCCCTGTGAAAAAAAATAACAGATTCATTGAACAGCCTTGTAAGCCCCATTAATAAATGCATTAACCTAATCAGCCCTGGTACCTCGTGGGCAGATGGCTGACAAGCCAACCAGGAAACAGATGTGTGAGCCTTTCAACAACACTGGTTCTCTCCAGTTTGATTTTTCTTCATTTGAAAAGAGGAAGAAAGAATGAAAAAGGTGCTTTCCTTCCAATGAGCCTAATTGCCTTGAAGGAATCGAGGGTATAAAATTAAACTGCACCTCCCTCCATCTGTCTCTCTCTTAATTAGCAGCAGACACTTGTACAGGTGTGAGGTGGGACGGGGCCTTAGCTTCTGTGGAAATGAAAGAGTCAAGGTAATAACCAGTTTTCAAAACAAGTTGCACATCTGAGGGTCTCGGCAGGTGGTCTCCCACCTACATTCTTTCCTTGGGCCAAAGATATCTTAAGGAGGGGTTCCTACAGCTCATTCTCACGTGGTGATATTCTTGGGTCTCAGTTGATGGATTTCACCTGGTAAGCAAACCAAAGTTTTTGCCATTCCTCATTTGTCCCTGTCTTTGGTCCAAGAATATGTGGAAATTAAGTAATTAATCTTCCCATCACACCTATGAATAAAATCCAAGTTATCTGCAGTGGCCCCTAAAGTCTACATGACCTTGCCTCTGGCTACTTGTCCACTTTTATCCCTTTCACACTTATTATGAACCCATCACACAGTGGATTAGTTTCATAGGGCTGGCATAACAAATCACCACAAACAAGGTGGCTTAAAATAATAGAAATTTATTCTTTCACAGTTCTTGAGGACAGAAGTCTGAAATCAAGGTGTCAGCAGGGCCAAGCTCCCTCTACAGTCTCTATGGAAGGGTCTTTCCTTGTTTCTCCCAGCTTCTGGTGGATGCAGCCATCCTTGGCATTCTGCACCCTGTAGCTGCATCACTCCAGTCTGTCTCTGACTTCACGTGGCCGTCCTCTGTGTATGTGTCCGTGTGTCCAAATTTCCCTCTTTTCGTAAGGACACTGGGCACTGGATTAGGATCCACACTAATCCAGTGTAACCTCTTTTTAACTTGATTACATCTGCAAAGACCTTATTTCTAAGTGTGGTCAACATTTTGAGGTTCCAAGGAGACAGAGATTGGAGGGGACACTATTCAACACAATTCATACAGGATTCCTGTCTGTTCCTGAACACACCAAGATAGCTTTTCATCTCATTGCCATTGGGCCCTGTCCCTGCTGTTCTCTCTGCCCAATGCTCTTCTTTTGGCTTGTATATCGGGATCCTTCTTGTCATTTGCTTCTCTGATCAAAAGTCACTTCCTCAGAAAATTCCCCCTGATGACCCAGTCAAAACAGAGCCCCTCATCCCCAGTTGCTCTTATCACTTTTCCCTACTTTAATATGTTCTTAACTCGTATCTTTATGTGAAATTATCTTTCTTAATTATTTGTTTACTATCTGTCTTCCTTGACTAGAATATAAACTCCAATCAGGGAAGAGCTCATATCTGCTCTGCTCACTCTTGTATCCCCAACACCAACCCCAGTACTTGGCACAGAGTAGGGGCACCATAACATGCATTTGATGAAGGGAGAAAAGCACTGGGTATATTTCAATTCCAATGACATTCTCTAAAATATTAGAAATGGGCAGGCTGCTTCATCTTGTGATCATCTGGCCTGTGCTATCTAATTTTATGTGTCAACTTGGCTGGTCCCTGGGTTGTCCAGATAAAACATTACTTCTCGGCATGTCTGTGAAGGTTTTCCTAGGCGAGGTTAGCATTTGAATGGTGGACTCAGTAGATGGCCCCCCCCCCCAATGTAGGTGGGCATCATCTGTCTTTTGAGGGACTGAATAGAACAAAGAGCAGAAGAAGGAGGATGCATGTCCTTCCTGCCTGCCTGTTTGAGCTGGGACATTGGTTTTGTCCTGCCCTTTGGAATAGGATTTACAGTATCAGCTCCTCTGGTCCTCAGGTCTTCAGGCTCAGACTAGAATTATACCACCAGTTTTCCTGGGTTTCTAACTTACAGACAATAGATCATGGGACTTTCTCTGCCTCCATACTGCATGAACCAATTCCCCATAATGAATCTCCTCTTACATATGTATCCTATGACTCATATATACATATGTATGAATATTCATATAGGATATATATGCATTTATATTTTACGTATATACACAGTAGGAGATTCATTATGGGAAATTGGTTCAACCAAAAAAATAGCATGCATCTCCTGTTATTCATACACAATATATATGAATATATTTGAAATCTGTGTGTGTGTATATATATACCATTATAGATATATAATTTACCTTTTTTCTTGGATGCATGCCCACTTACCTACAAAAGAAATTTCCCTAGCCTTTTTGGAAGCTAAATTTGGCTGGGTGGCTAACCTCTCACCAATGAAATGTTAGTAAAAGTGATGCATCCTGTTTTCACTTCACCTTCCTTGTTTAAAAGAAAACTGCTTGCCTTGGGTGTTCTCTCTTCCCCATTTTCACAGGCTTTACCAACAACCCACTCTAACAATGCAGAAAAGGATAATATGGTAGAGGGAGGTAGAGCAACAATGTTGAAGGAACCTGGGTCCCTGAGTGATGACCTGGAGCAGAGCTTCCCCACCAACCTGGACCCTTGAGGCTACAACATGAAAGAAAATAGACTTCTTTCTTTTAGGTCAGTGTATTTGGGGGCCTTTTGGTATAGTAGGACAGTATTTACTTTTTACTTATATAGGAATATTTTCTGGGTCTCATTTTTTTCCTCCTTCACAAGCTGAATTAAAAAGTGAAAAGGGGAACAGTTCATGTTGTTAAAAAATACCCAGGTATTTCTCTTCTTTTGAAGCATATTCTATAAAGCTGTGCAGGTTCCTGAGGCTGACTCAGCAGGCAGAAACAAGAAAGGCAGGAAGAGAGCTTAGCTTCCCAGGAAGGAGAGGGCTGGGGAGGAGAGGAGAAGATGAGTATTTGTGGGAAATTAGCCCCGTTTCACTTGGTCCTGGGCCTTGCTGAAGAGGCACAAGTAGGAAAAAAAATCACACTTGAACCAGGTCCTAATGAAGCTCAGGGCTCTGGGCTCTTCCCACAGGGCCCCATACCTTTCCTGAAGCCGTGTCTCTCTAAGAGAGAAAACTGACAATCGGAGTCCAGAAGCCTGGCCCTTTTTCGTCTTAACCCTGAGGTCTTCCAACAGCAGGTATTGCTGCCTTTGTTGGAGAGGATTTTGAAACAGTGCCTGGCTGGAGCTTTGTACCGAAGCTGTCCAGGCTGTACCATGAGCCCTTCTGTGGTGGCTGCAGGGAGCCTTCTGTCAATGTCTTGCTGCTGACAGGCCTCCGAAACCTCAAGCCCTTTGTCTGTCCCCTTAGGCAGTCCTGCTAGGCAGTCACCACTTTTGGAGACGCTGTTGAACAAAGGTGGATGAGCTCATGCTCCAGCTATGGCTGACCACTGTGCCCTCTGCACAGAAGGGCTCGGATGGAAACCGTGCACTCATCCATTGCCTTTGCATGCATCCTGCTTCATTGTTCCATAGATAGAGATATTTCCTTTCAGAAACTCAGTGTGTGGTTTGTCTTCTGACCATTTTCGCAGCTGGGAAAATTTCATCCAACTGGTAGTTTTTTAATGAAGCAGAAAAGGTTAACTATCCTTAATCCTATGTACCTCCTTCCAGTTTTCTACAGCAAAGGACCATCTCTAAGCAGATCATTTTAATATTTGGGGCCCTGTGTTAGATTGATGTATGAACAACCTCAACTTTTCACCCTTCCCTTTATCCACACTCCTTTTATGTGACTTTGAAACTTATCTCCCCAAAAGGAGGATCTTGTTTCTCCACCATGGGATTCTGAATTCATCCATGTGACTAATGAATGTAAGCAGACATGACCGAAAGACGTTTGAAAAAGTGCTTGCTGGTTTGGGGTTGCTCTCTTCCACATCATGAGAACATGTCTGGGCTACCCTCTCCGACGAGAAAAGACACCTGGAGCAGAGTCAAGTCATCCTGGTCATTCCAGCTAAAACCAGTCTAGATCAGTCAATATCCAACCAACTCCCAGATACATGAGTGAACTCAGCTGAGACCAGAAGAACCTCCCACATCAGCATACATCACAGGCGCAAAGATGCCTGATCTCAGTAAGTGCTGAGCTAAAGAATTTTTAAGCCATGAGGTTGAAGGTCATTTGTTACACAGCACTATTGTAGCAAGAGATAACTGATACAAATACCAGTCATTTATTTACCCTATTTCCAGGAAGAGCCCCGATTTTTCAGGTAGAGACCCACCTCTCCACTATTCCTGGTCCATGTGGCCTGGATGAAGAAGCCCTCTCCTCCCCTGCTTCCTAGCTCTTCCTCAATGACTACAAAAAAAACCATATCATTGCCCTTACCACAACAATTTGTTCAGAGGTGGGCACATGACAAGGCAAGCCACTCAGAGCAAAGCCTGGGATTTTTACTTGGAGAGAAAGAGAGGGTTACTGAGGTCAATGACCCAAATCTTCCATTGAATAGTGGAGGCAACTGAAGCTGTGGTTCAAGGACACCAATTGTGTAGAAGCAGCACTGGGTCTAGACTACAGTTCTCCTGACTTCTATCTGGTTGATTTTGCTGCTCTATCCCGGTGCCTCTTCAGAAAAGACAACAGGATGCCCAACTTCACTTACTAATTTACTAATAAAGTGTACGTTGGGTGTCTACAATGTGCTGTGGGCACCGGGCAAGGTGTTGGGGAAGTTTGAAATGAATGAGATCTAGCTGGCTGAGCTTCAGAGAGACATACTTTCAAACGCCTCAAATGCTTGTTTCAATCTTGCCGCAGTGGAATTTTCTGCAAAGCAAAGAATCTCCTGCACTGACTGACTTCATGCCCTATAGGTTCCCAAGGAACTTCATCAAAATTTCAGTGCTTGCTGTGTGGTTTTCAAAAGAGGCTGAACTCAGGAGCTGATGGGATTTGATTTTTATTTTAAAAAAATCACCTCCTTACCAAACCAATAACCCAAATTAGAACATTTCTAAAGCCTGAATTTCATGAAATAATGTTTTAAGGCTGCTGTTAGATGAGTTCTTCCCCAAGAGGTCTGGACTCCAATAGAACTGTAACCCAATTTACACATTTTCTTTGCCTTGTATCTTCTGTAGCATCTCTTAGATGAACATTTATCACTAAACTACATCACTTTTCTTAGAAAAAAGGAACACACTAAGATTTATTGAGTACCTTCTATGTACTAGACACTGTTTTAGCCATTTGACCAACATTATCTCATTTAAACCCAATTAAGACAGGTGACAAGGCAATATCATTTTTCCACGTCACAGATGAGAACCAAGGCCCAGAGACATGAAGTGATTCAGCTGCCACATTACTCGGCCACAGATAACAGGTAGTAGAGTAAGACAGCTAACCCAAGACTGTCCGCCTCCAGTGCCTTATCTTCCAACTGTAGCCCCAGCTCAAACCCCAACTAAGAAAACGGTTTTATTTTAGCAAACGGCAAAAAATCAGGTTTGGAAAAATGCCGGCATGTAAAAATTGGTGTTCAAGGGCAAATGATGTTTACATCTAGGGTGGGGTCTTAGAAAAAGGTAGGCTCAAACTTTAGAGTCCATAAAATTACCCAGAGGTGCATTTTAAAAATGAATGAAAAAAAATGTGGAGACCCCTCACCCAGTGGTTCCAGTTCCTTAGGATTGGGTGGGCCTAAGGTTTACACTTCGAGCAAGCAGCTCTAGGAATTTTGGGTCAAGTTTTTAAGCCACTCTTTGAAGTCTGGGTCCTGGTCCTGGGTGTGATGTAATTCTCCTGTGTGACTTTGAGCAACATCATTTATCTCAGGGGGACTCAGTTCCTTTATCTGCAAAAGCAGAAAAGCTGAGTGAAGCGTATTTTCTTTATTGTTTTCATTGAAGTGTAATACTTGCATTGTCTCATAAAATTACTCCCCCAAAGCCGAGGGGGAATGGATATTATCATTGCTTCTGCTTTGGAAATGGCAGAAATGGATGTGCTGAGCATGTGAGTGGCTTGCATATAGCCCGATTCTAATCAGAGCCTGAGCGGTTAAGTCACAGAACTGTGCTGGCAGTTTCCCCTAAGTTCAGTGTTGCAATGCAGCAGCACTAGACTAAGGGACGGGTCAGGTTCAAAGATTTCATTTTTGCAAAGTAAACATATTTCGAAAGATGTTCCTGCATATTGATTAAGAGAGTTCATGTTGATTATTGAGGTGGTGGTGTCTTCTGTCCTGGGTTTCAAACAAATATGCCAGGAGTTCCCCAGGTTGGACATGGGTGGAGCAACAGCAGTGACCACTAGGGGGCGACCTGCATGGTAAACCTTCAGGAGTGATCATAGAATATTGCAAACCGGTATGATCTGTTTGCCATTTCCTGTCCTGGCTGATAGAGTTACCTCCAAAATGACTTACAGTCAATGTGGGCAAAAGCAGAAACCTTGTACCTTGAGGGACCTTGTCTTCACAGCTTCCCTAGGCAACAAATGCCCATTTCTCTGCCCATTCCTCATGTTTCCAAAGTGGGTTCCTAGCAACATTCCTGTCACTGGATGTTTAAGATACTAACTAGTTTTCCTGAAGAGATCAGACGTCAAATGTGTTTGGAAAATGATAGTTTATAAAGAGTTTGAGTTTTTGTTACCACAAGATTTTTCAGAGCCTTTCATTAGTTCTCCTGATAATAATAGTAATGATATCAGAAATGGCCATCGGGCATATATACTTTCCATGTGCCAGGCACCGTGACATGTGTGATACGCAGTGTCTCATCTCATTCTTACGTGGTGTCGTCTCCATTTCATAGACCAAAAAACTAGGGGCTCAGGTCGGTTGAGTGACTTGCGGAAGGTAACAAGAATACCAAATGATGGGGTCACAGTTGAAACCCAGGGGTGTCTGAGGCTAAGGCCATCACACCCTGCTTATGTCTCTCATTCAAGATGTTGGTAGGGGGTGGAAGGGGGTGCTGTACAAACTCTCCAACCTCGTTATCATGCCTCATGGAGACTCAGGACTTGGGGTCTACAGGCTAGAGGAGATCAGTGACTCCTGGGGAACTTAGCCTGGCCCTCTCCAGCCCCCCTTCTCTCTTCTCTAGCAGGCAGGATATATAAAGGTGCATTTAGCAGGATGGGTGAAATTAGCCCAGTTTGGGTAGAAAAACAGCTTCAAAGCCCTTGCTTTTGACCTGGCTTGAACTATTTTCTAAATGCATCAGACAACGCAGGCTGACATAGGGACAGGGATGCTGACTGCCTCCAAACGCTGTCACGGGAATCATAATGGCTTTGTTTTTCCCAGGGGAGGGAAAAAAAAGTTTATGCCTCAAATTAGTAGGTCTGTCATGTTCCAAATTGTTTGCATTTCTAAAAATGGACATTGACACGTGAGCAGTTATTATCTAATGCAAGACCCAAAAATCTGCCTCTCTCAAGGCAACAACTGAGTAGTCAAGGGATTCTCATTAGACACCTGGATCTAAAGCTCTGACCCCTAACACGGGAATACAGGGTTGTCCCTTTCCTTCCTCTCTCACCTCCCAGAGCTCAGGCTGTTTCTGAGCCTCTGGCTCCCTGGTCAAAGTCCCACCTTCAGAACCCTCAGCCCACAGTAAGATACCTAGAGACCTAATCAAAGGGTTTTAGTTTCCAAACAAAATTTCTCTACTGTAGTGATTTTCAAAGTGTGGTCCCCAGATCTGCAGCATGAGTATCACCTCAGAATCTGTCAGCAATTCAACCCATCGAGGCACTGTCCAAGGCCCAGTGAATCAGCATCTCTGGTGGGGTCCGGGGATCTGGGTTTTAACAACCCTCCAGGTACGCTGAGGTATGCTCCAATGGCCCAGATGAGTGAGCCCCTGGTGGGCCCGCTGCTCCTCCCTCCCCACTCATTCACTATACTCCACAGTCTCTTAATTATCCCTCAGCTCTATTTCCTTCTGTCCTTCCTTTACCCACCCCAGTTCAGGTCGCTGTCCACCTGGATGACTGCGAGGCCTCCCAGTGGGTGTCACCAATGCCAGTCCACTGTCTCCTAATCCAGTCTCCACTTGGAAACCAGAACTGTCTTTTGAGAATACAAAATGGGTCATGCCAGGCTCCTGCCTAGGACCCGGCAATGTCTTCTAATTTCCCCCTAAGTCCCGGGTCACTAAAGAGTTCTACCTCCACCTTCATGGGTCAGCTACAGCCTCCCCACCACCAATCCGACAAAGCCCCAGGAGTGAAAAAGAAGAGACAAGTCTCAGGTCTGTTCTGAAAAGAGCTGCTTCCATCACACCCCAGTGGGAAGAAACCTGGGCATTACACTCAGGCAGGCAGACAGAGGTTCAAGTTACAGCGCTAGCACTTAGCAGCCCGTGACTTCAGGCAAGCGAGACATCCTTGCTCAGATACCCATGTCCTTATCTCCAAAGGGGAATGCAGCACCTCCTCCACTGGGTCATCAGAGAATTAAATGATAACATAGCATCACTCTGGCGCCCAGTGGGAAGGTAACAAGCCATAGCTACCTCCTCCTGCGCACCCAGCTAGTTAACAGGCTCAAGTCAACCAACTCCTTAACTTTTGATGTGTGGTAAGCCCCAGGAAAGTTGAAAATAGCGTTCTGTTCCTTAAGAGCTTAATCATTCCCAAGACCCTGGGAATGTTTGTCTCTCTGTTTATCTCTCCCTCAGAAGTTGTGTTTTTTTTTCCCTGCATTAATTTACTTTTGTTTTGCCATTTTCCCTGCGTAGCGTTCTGAGAAAAAGCAACATTTCCTGGAGGTCTTATCGGGGATGATTTCTGGAAGTAACATTTTCCTTCAGGCAATGTATACTGGGAAATGTGAAGTAGTAATTCTACAATGATGGGCCCCCAGCACACCAGCTCCCCCCTCAACACATACATGCACATACACACAAACACACACACACACAACACCTATACACTGGAACTTAGACGGACTTGCAGGTCCAGCCAACACGGAAACACGTGTTCACTGGGCCATTGACAGATACCAGGACTCTCTGTGCCTTCACTGATTAATACCAAATCCGACAACAGCTGTACAAAAGAGCTAGAAAAAGCCATACGATACCTTTTGGTGACTTAAGTGTCGCCACTGCCCAGTCACCATCAGAACTTCCTAAAAAATAACAATTGAGAGATGCTGATCTGTTTCTTGCTTCCCGGTTTTGCTGTGTCCTCATACCCAGGTGCTGCTGGAGGCCCCAGCTGGAGCCTCCCTGGGGGCCAGGCCGCAGGGGACACACACAGGGGACACAGGGGACAGGGCAAGAGACCAAATGTGCAAATCACACAGTGTGGGCACCTCTTTCTGCCAGGCCTTGAAGCAGTTTCAAGACAAAGCCTGCAGATGATCAAAAGAAGCCCCCTGCAAAAGGCCTAGATGTTTCCAGTGATACAAAGAGAGAGAGAGAGAGAGAGAGAATTCTTGGGCAGTGACTACAGCTCCAAGTCTCAACTGTCTAAGAAACAGAAAAATCTGAGTTACATGAGGTGACCTTGGTTAATGGCAACACTCTGTTTAAAAAAGATCAATTGTTATCCTGTTTTACCATAATCTCCCCCCTGACAAGGTGAGGAGATGCATTATTAGTGTCAAATTCAAGGTAGGGGAAGACCCTGCTGACTGCAACTTTAAATGCTGGGTGGCAGCTATGTTTGAAAAATACTGTTGAATGAATGAATGCCTTCAAGTTTCTCCAAGGTGTCACTTTTCCTAAGGTCCACAAATTCCCCTAAAAGCTAAGCTGGTCATCTGAGGATTCTATAATGCCTGGAATTTTGGTTATAATCCGTTTCTCCAAATTGAATTCCATTTCAGAGTTTCTGAATGTGCACTGGGGGACTCTCACATTATTAGCAAAACCCCACGGGGACTATTTTCATAAAGTAAAAGATGGCTATTGGTATGCACCCTATGCTTGTCCTTGGTAGGCTTTCTCTGTAAGATCGGGTTTTACTCAAAGCAGGGCAAACCTGCCCACCTGTCTTTGCAGCAGCTTCTGCTCATTGGCTGCAGGTCTGACCAATCAGCGTCCACCACCAGCTCCCCTTTTCTTTCTTAGGAATTTACCTGGAAAGACCAAGTTCTCAACATCTCTGCATAGTTTCCAGAGTTTCCATCAGGCTGCCAGCTGAGAGGAGATGCAGGGAACAGTGTGAGATCTGAATGATTACAGGGCACAAATGTGGCCCCGTTTAAACATTTCCGGTTGGCCTCTCAGGCGTGCCAAAGGAGGCTCAAATTGCCGCATTGCCCCTGCGGATGTGAACTCTACACCCTCATCACTCACAGCAGAGGGGAAATTGGAGTGACAGGAAGAGAGTGACAAAGTTAAAATTAAGTGGGACCCGCCTGAGATGACTTCATGTTTCTTCTTCCTCTGAGCCGACGTCATTGACATCTGGAAATAGTTATGTGGCCCCAGATCTTCCTGAGTGGGTGGACACAAGCCTGACCATCACTGAGTCACTGACCTGGAAGAAGCCATCGCACCCCTAAGTCAAATCCATCAGTTTGCCTTGAAGGCAGGGGCCACGCTAAAGTCCCCCCTGTCCCCACTATCTACCCAGCAAGGCAATGACAAGTTTTATTTCATAAATCCATTGCTAATAAGGGCACTTGATCGGAGAGCACATAGGCTCTCAAAACATATAGTTAAGGTTTCACTGTGTACTTGGTGGCACTATTGCACATTAGACAAGTATTTTGGGGGTGACAAATTAAATTCTATTTAAAAAGGGATGGGCCTAAAGCATTGAGAAGAAGGGGGCATGAGGGAATTTTCTGAGAGATGAAAATATTTCTTACCCTTACTGGGATATTGGTTACCCTAGTGTATGTATATTTCAGTAGTTAACACTATTATAAAATTAGGAAATTATGATCTGTGTACTTTCACTAAGTGTAAATTATACTTCAACTAGAATATACTTTAAATATGTTATATCTCAGTTATATGCAGCATCACGGGAAAACTTTTGCCATCAAACAATGAAAAACAGTTAATACTTTACCAAGTCTTCCCTTACAAAAAGAGGAAAATGAGTCTCTTCCATCTTTTTTTTTAATGTCCTTTTGATGCCAGACGTCGCTCTCTTTCCACGAAATGACAGCATCATTTCGTAGAAAGAACATAGGATTCTGAATCAGGCAATCCTGTATCTGACTCTTGTCTCTGCCATCGACTAAAAGTGTGACTCTGGGAAAATGACTTAACTATATGGAGCCTCACCTTCCCCATTTGCAAATTGTTGGGACTAGCACAGAGGTGTACTGTTTGGGAGTTCAGTGATTCTAGCTCCCTTTCTGCCATATCTTAAAATAAAAAGTAACTAGCAGAGGTCAGCTCATGGTTGAAGTCCTTATGCATCATTTAGGGTTTTCACACCAAAAAGAAGAGTGAAGAAGGAAGTCCCACCATGTCTTAATGCACTTGTGCTGTGGTTTTAAAAAGTGCTATTGGAAAATGTAACAGGGTTCCAGCAAAATAGTCCATCATCTGTCAAGTCGGAAAAAAGAAAATATTTTCTTATTACAATTTTGAATTAAAAACAAAGGCCCCACAGCATTTATCAACCAAGCTGGCACATCCTGTCTCTCTCACTAGGTAACCAAAGTGGCACTGAAGCATCTAAAGGCCCGTCCTCAGGAACCTTTGGTGGTCAAGGATCTAAACACTCAGACACCTAGAGGAAAACTGGACTTGGGGCCAATGGGAGATACATGCCAGTGTGGGAGCAATTTTCTGTTTGCACAACCCATTAGGAATTATAATTTTAAACAAGGTGGTCTTTCGCCAGTTCTGGAGGCAGGATTCACCCCTCTCTGAACTATCAGGTGACACTTAGGCACATTTTGACAAACACCTCTGTCTTGTAAACGCTGACCTATGAGGAACCACACAGTGGGTCTTCACCTTGTAACCACCCCTCACATGGGTGGCTCAGGCCAGAGAAGTTTTGTGCTTAACTAAAATTTTAGGTGACATTTTGGCTCAGTCTATCACAAGAAACACTTCTCAACTTCAATCTTGGGGAAAAATATTTCTAAAATGTCTGAACCCACATTTCTGACTTTGTAAGGAGGTTTAATGGAATAAAACAGAATCTTTCCTTAATAGACTGTAGCCATTCATCTGGGCATGGGTCCTTGTTGTCCAGGAGGGAGAACGGAGAGGTGTGGGCTGCCTCTTGGCTGGTCCTCCGAAAAGTCAAGTGCTGATGGCTTACTTGCCTGTTTACCTTATAAGATTCCCGAAGTGAGTTTGCTTTCATGCATGTCTTTCCCTTCCAACTGGGATGAAAGATATGGATCTAACTATTTCCTTTGAAATGCAATCTGGGCAATTATATATTAACCAAGGTACCACTTTATCTTGGAGATTCAAAGAAGAATGTGAGAAACAAACAATTCTGGTCTAGAGACTTAAATATGTGGCTGAATTTACTGAAGATTGACCACAGACCAGGTCAAGCGCTTCCTGTGCGCTCTATTGTTAAATCTTTCCAACAAATCATTAGCTGTACACTTTTACTATCTCCGTTCTACAGATGGGAAAACTGAGACCTCAGGAGGTTAAGTAATTTCTTCGACTACTTGAAAATGCCTGAACTAGATCTTAAACTCAGTCCTGACTAGTTGCAGAGGCCACGTGACATTCTGCCACCTGGCTGATCCCCTCATGCACCTGATTCGATGCTGTACCCATCACATGGTATTATTCACTGGTTTTACAAAATGTATTGGAATCACTTATAAAGTTCCCCCAAGGGTGCTAGATGCTGGGAATACACTGACGAGTGGGGCAGACCTGGTTCATGCCTCAGTGAGACCTACAATAAAGGGACACCATATGAAATGTTTGGGGACTGAATAAATGAATGATTGATTGAATGAATGAATGAATGAATGAACTGGACAAATGGTAAGTCAATCCCATTGCTCATTCTTGTACAGAGTCCAGTGAGGTTTAGCCTCTGACATTTCCCTAGTGTCTGGTAATCTTTTACCGAAAACTGGGCAGTGAAGGGCTTGGAAACAGAGATGATTCTGTAGTCACATGCTATATGTAAGCAGATGTTACATGCCCAGATTCCTGAATTGTAGACAGAAAAGAGCTCTCTTTGAACATGAATGAGTGCGATTTCAACAAGCAAACAAAAAATTAAAATTAAATAAAAGGAACAGCCAACCATTACTACCCTCTTCTCCCCAGGGTTCGAAGTGAATGCGTGCAACCGTTTAAAGGCCCACAGGTATGCTAATAACGAGAATGAGTGGAATTACTTAATTTTCTAATTTTAAAATCAGAATGGAGGGAGCTTAGAGACCATAACATTCAGCTTCCTCATTTTTCAAATTGAGAAAGTTGCACCAGAGAGTTTCAGTGACCACCGCAGACCCACCTGATGCTCTGGGTATTAAAGCCACCAAGAGAAATGTATTTTTGAGAGGTGTTTTTAAACTTGGCAGTTGACTCTAAAAGCTGTCCAAGCCTCAGCCTCCTCTTATTTAATGAATTGAAATTTGTATAAAATGGGTCTGGTTGTCAGAGGTTGCCGAGCTTTCAAGAGCCAACCATTTTTTAAACAACTTCTCTCCTGGGTAGTAATGATTTCACTAATGAAATGCGTTTCATCGTTCACACCGTGGTCACACTGACTTAGTAAAGGACCCTTGAAAGAACGTTCATTATGGGATTAGCATGTCACTTGTGCAGCCAGATGCTGGACTCCTGGGTAACCCATTGAATCAGGCAGCCCCTCAGTGAGTTCTTCACTGGACCTCCACTCACTAGAGATTCACAAGACCATCTGTGACTCAGGTAAAGGCTCTGAACTCCCATAGTCGCCAGAAAAAAAAGGATGGAGAAGAAGAGGGTCATACCGACCATATCCAGGATTGGGAAGTGTTCCCTGAGTGAGATCCTTTATAGTTTTTAGAAGACATAGAGGGGCTGCTTCCTTCCTACTAAGTTACTGTTGGGTTCTTGTCAAAGACAAGTTCATTCATTCATTCAACATACACTTCAGGAGTTCTTCCTTTATAGAAGAAAGGGTTACTCAAAGAGTGTTAAATAAACTTTCATACTGCAAATTTAATTTCAAATGCACTGCAGACATTTGCTTTGCACAGGGGCCCTGCATAAATCCTGAGCTCGGAAATCAAAGAGCTCTGTGCTAATATCCATCCATTATTTACCCCAAGAGATATTGGGTTTTGAGGAGGGATGAGACACCGAGCTTAAATTGAACAAATGAGTTTTTTAAGGTGATGTGACCAGTTCAAACAGAGAAAGACATCTGGAGTGATTTTTTTAGTGCCAAAAGAAGAATCAAATATAAGAGCAGACACTATTTATTACCTAAATGCAAGGCTCAGAAAGGGAGGCAGGCCACCAAACAGTGTATGAGGCTTCCACAGTTACATTGGCACAGATGCCCTGACTCTTTCTCTCCTAGGCAACAGCCCTCATCCCTTCCTAGTCAAGTCTATTGGAACATGCTTAAGATGCATATGCTATGCAAACACACAATATGGAACAGAGGAATCTGGTCATGGGGTGTAGATGAGGGCTGAACTAGGTGTAGAAATTCAACATGAAATATAGAGAACTTGTGGGGAAGGTCTTATGAAGCTTCAGATTTAGAAAAGCCTGTGTCAGTCTGCACAACCTCCACCCTCGGCATCAAAAATTTGGCTCAACCCCTCTTTGAATGGTTCCATCCAGAAGTCCTAGGAGATCTGGGAACATAAATTTCTGAAGATAGAGTTCTGGTTCAAACCCTTACTAGGCTCCTAGTATGTGCCAGGCTCTTTGCTGGGCACCAATATGTTTGTTTTGTGAGTCTGATGTTTGTGGAGCACGGCAACCACAAGCATCACAGACACGTGACAATGTCTGTGCTTTGGTTTCTGGTGTGAGTGTATAACACCATGAGATATTTCATACTGGCATCGGTCAGCTAGTGTCTGCCACTGCATCTCTAATGAGGGGCTTGGCAGTGGGGGTAGAAAAGAGGACAAGAAGCTGACAATAAAAGCAAGCACGTGGTCTTGTGTTTGTCCAAAGTCTGACTTAGCTGTGGTTGTTGCTTTCATCCAGTAGAAGTTTGCTGAATACATTCTTGTGGGTCCTGGGTCACTGACTCACTCCCTCGTGTACGAGTGAGGGGAAAGGACTGAAAGAGAACCAGGGCTGTCAGGGTAGTGGCAGGTGCATAGGCTCTGGAGTAATGAAAACATAGGGTCAAGTCTCAGCTTTGTGGCCCACAGGCTGCTGGATTTGGAGCAAGTTCAAGTAACCTCCTTGGGTCTTAGTTCCCTAAACTGAAAATTGGGACAAAAATTGTGCCTTCCTCTCTGGATCACTGTGAGAATGAGACAGTGTATAAAAGGCCTAATGCAAGACTTGATAAGCTCACTTAGTTGTAGCTCCAGGCTGCTTGCCCCAGTAAATATTTACACTTTGAAGAGCAGAAGCTGCCTGGGATAGGAATGCTATGCTTATCCACCTCTCAGAGATAGGATGCCTGTGTGGATAATAAGTGCTACCCACTAAAGGAAAAGGCATTCAGAGACTCAGTGTCCTGGACTCTATGTCTAGATTCCCTGAGGGTTTACCAGGGCAGATGATGGATGATGAGGGGGCTGCAGTGTCAGTGGGACCAAATGAGCATACAGACCCTCTTCCCCAGGAAATAGCCCCAACATGTCCCCTTGCCCAACCATCCTGCCCCACACAGCAAGGTAGGTCCTGACCTGGTCCTTAGGAAACTGTATCCCAGGTAGAGATACTCAGAATATATAGATAGGCAGAATGACAGATAGATAAAGAGAAAAAGAGATAGAAAAAAGAGAAATGAAGAGACAGATTTTGAGAGATGGATGAAGAAAGAGAGAAATTAGAAAGATAGAAAAGGGAGTAGAACAAAACTGGAGAGAAAGATCTGGAAAGAACAGAAAAGTAGGGGAGAGAAGAAACATAGGACACTTACCAACAGCCTTCAAGGAGGCATACTTGTTGAGCTCTTTGCCAGGAGGCTGCTGTTCATAGGGGTTGGAGATCTGGCCCAAGTTGGGGTATGAATGTGGATGGCCCATCTGCTGCAGCAAAGGGGAGGTGGGCACTGCGTTGTTCATCTGGGTAGAGTCTGAAATGAAGAGACAGAGGGAGTGGGCACAGGCAGTGCAGATCCTTCCGCCCATCCCCACCACATCACCATAATCATTGAGACCAAAACTCACAACCCTTTGGGGACCTGAGCGAAAGAACAGCAGAGGATGCGCAGACACTGCAGGATCAACTGAACACAATCTTCACTGGAGAGCAGGTGGGGACAGATGCATAAAGGCAAAGAATGTGCCCAGAAAGTCTCCACCTCCCCCCTAAATTAACACAAGGTCCTATCATTGTAGGGACTATCTTTATTATCAAAACAATATATGAATAAAAAGGTAAGCAACTTCAGTAATAAATAGCCAAGGAGATGGACAAAATTGAGAAGGTATTCCTATGCCAAGAGATTGGCAAAAATTGAAAAGATTGAAAGACACCAACACTGGCAAAGACATTGGACAACCCCATAAACTGAAGGTAGACATGTGGACATGCTGTATTTACAGAAGGGAATCTGGGAGTCGGTGTTGAAATTTAAAGTGCATGTGTAAGTTGGCCAAATAATACCATTCTAAGGACTGAGCGCTCAGAAATATAAACATATAATATAAGGATATTTGTTCAGAGATGTTCTGTGCCCTGTTTTTTTTTGTA
>VMDR010004884.1:0-21364 GCA_007922815.1 Macrotus californicus
AGAAAACTTTATAACCATAATAGATTTCACAAACCTCTGTCATCAGAGATGGAGCATTCCTCTCTCAGAAACAAGAGACCGCCTCACACACACGGTCAGGGTGCGAGAGCACAGGGAGCAGCAAATAGGACTCGACCTTCACAGACACAGCTCCTCCCGCGGACCTGCACTGAGGTGTCATTCCCAGAATGAACACCAGGTGGCAGCAGAGTCACAGACGCGCGACTACACACAGCTCCTCCCGCGGACCTGCACTGAGGTGTCATTCCCAGAATGAACACCAGATGGCAGCAGAGATGCACACTTGGAACTTATTTACGTGGACCACACTGTAGTGCAGTTTCAAAACAATTCAAAGGATTGAAATTACAGGGAGTAAATTTCTTGCTCTCAGTGTAGACAATCTAGAAATCACTTGTAAAGGTAACCAGAAAATTCTTACATTTAAAAGGTATGAAATACACTTCTACATATCCCTCAAAATGAATCACAATTGGAGTTTAAAAATCATTTGAACTGAATACTATTTTAAAAATACATTAAAACCTGTGGGAAAACATAGTGATAAACCCACACATTAGGGAGAAATAGTGGAAAATTCACATGTTTTGCATCCATATGACAAATCCAGAAAAATACATTAAATCCAGGAAAGTTGAAAAATGGAAATAGGCAAGCAGAGCTGTCTGGAAGGGTATAAACTGAAAACAACAGCAGTTATTACCTCTTTGGGTAGGATTTTGAATTAATTTTTATTCTTCTGTATAATTTAAGTAAGCTGCTGTCGCGGTCCCATCCAGCAGGACCGCATGTTGTTGTGGAATGCTTGTCCTATATCCCCAGACAAGTGACGAACAAATTCACACTGACTAAAGAAATCTGGTGGAGAAAAGGGATGGGTGGCCACTCTCCCAAGACAGAGAGAGGGCCGCTGCCCCTCGCCTGGACTGGCTTTTATTGACATTCCAGGATGGTTCTCATTAACTATGCACAGGTTCACTTTAGGTGGTTACCATAACAAAGGAAAGAAAGTCGCCAGTAGCTTCAAAGAGAAAGGTCATCTACAAATGTAAAGGAGAGAAGGCTGGGCTGTTTGTTCGTGCTTGGGAAGTCTAGCACAAGTCACAGTAAACCTCTGCTGTTTCCAGCTCAGGTGAGGGAGTTTTTGCCAGAGCAAGTTTCAAAGCAGCCTAGGGACAATGCAGGCCTGATTACCCACGGGAAACCTAGCCACGGATGTTCCCTGCACACCACATGCAATCTGGACTGTGTTCAGACCCAGAGCTGAGCCACAGGCCGCATCACACATGAACAGGTTCCCCACAAGCTGCCTCAAAAAAAAAAGCATTCTCAGTTTGGGTAAAAAAAGTACAAGAGGAAAACTTGGCATAGTTTAAAAATAACAATAACTTAGACTGTTGTGGTATCGACACCAGAGGCCTTTTCTCTGCTCACCCAGCCCAATCTCCTCAGAGGGGCCCCTTTTCCAAAGTGACCTTTGTGTGCAAATGCAGCCCAGCAAAGAGGAAATGACAGGAACAGACCAGAATGAGCAGGGCCTGAGGGGGAACTTGCCCCAGGGCTGCCTCACTTCAGGGCCCCCTCAGGGCCAGGACGCTTCACAACGAAGCAGCAGCACCACTGAGCTGACCGACGGCCGTGCTGCTTCGTGATTCACCTGTGACGATACTGAGCTTCCTAACAGCCATGCTGCACTCACAGCCATTACTATCAAAACAGAGCTATTTGCACTACATACAGTTTCCTTCTTCCCCACACCCCGACTCTGGAACTCCTGCTGCCATTGAATTGCAGCCGATGACCGTCAGTTCACAGGCACCAGATGCCAAAGACAGACTCAGAACCGGACACAGGCCCTGGAGTCCAGAACCTGGACCACAGACCAGACCCAGGACCAAAAGCTGAACCCCAGACCCCAGCCCCAATCCCAAAACGGTCCCAACGACCCAGGCCAGACCATGAATGTCATACACTCGACACCAGAGACGGACAGAGAACCCTGGACAGCAGATTCCAAACATCAGACCCTAGAGCCAGAGCTGCACAGAGAATCCACACACCAACCCAGGACGCAAAGCCACACCTGAAGAGACCCCAGATCCCAGACACACAGCCACAGACCACAGACCCTGGGCACAGAACCCAGGTCTGTACCCAGGACCCCACAGCCGGACTCCAGAGCTGGAGCTGCACGATGGAGCCCAGTTGCCAGATGCAGGAGCAGAACTGAGTCCTCACCATGGAAACAGAGCCAGGAGTCCATAAAGAACATCCCTGACTCCAAGCAGCTGGCCTCACAAATAGTTTTTCATGCCAATGAAAGTGTCCAAGAGAAGAAAAGAACTCCCGACACTGCCAAACTATACCAAGCCCTGAAGAAACAGACCAAAAAGGCTGACACAGCAAACAAGAATAACAACGCCCACTTTTGCCAGAAGTCCGTGATCTCTCAGAGGCTGCACTCTCCAGAACTTAGTGTCCCTGCTATGAGTGTCACATGCCGGCTCACCGACACTTTGGGGGATCAAAAAATTATTGTGGTCATACCTTCTGAGTTCTAACAGCCAGGATAACAATCAAATTCACATAACCTGATTCACAGGAGGAATTCAACGTCGACTACATGGGCAAGGGGAATTCGTATGCAAATGAATACCAAACACAACAAGGTAATATTGGGTACACAGGGTATTTTGGAAAATGGAAGAATGGTCTTAGATTTCAAAGGTGAGATGGGGGACATGCAGGTAATTTAGATAAAAGGCAGCATACCTGGCAGGTTGAATTTTGTTGGGCAACTCCCAAAACTTTAAGACACAAGGAGTACGGTAAGAGGGTCAACGAGCTCTTGCTGGGAGTGTTACTGTCTGAAGCTCAGGTGGTGGTGCTGAAGCTTCCTTCCTAAACCAGACTGTGGCAACTAAACCTCTTAGGAAGAGATCAGATGACAATCCTAAGTCATTTCTCAGTCTTCCCTTTCTTAACGGCCATTGTAACATCAACGTGCCAAGTGCAAAAGGCTGGCCCTCTTCATGACTGCCTCTAGAACTTCACATACAAGTTTTATATCCACAAGCTACATTAGTACATTGTTCCATATTTCACTGACATAATCATTCAGTGTTGAGAATAAGTTACTTTACTTTCATTGTTCAATCTTACTTAAGTAAATGTTGACTTACATGTATTCCCCAAATTCACCTCGTATTAAATACCTGACTGCTTGCTTACGTGGTGGGAAACGACCTTTCCTGTGACCTCAGAATCTTTGGACTGGTCTACTAATCCAACAGGTATGACATAGATTAGCAAAGGAAAACAACCAAATTTGAGACGTTCACAGGCAGGAAAACTTCAGTCACATGAGAGAGTCAGAAACCTCACACACAGAAGAGCATCAGGGATGGAACAGTAACTTGGGCACATAAAACGTACTGAGGCCAAATGGCGGGAGGTGCGGTGGGGCTTCAAAGTGACCTTGCAAAATGAGAGGAGCAGATGCTACGAAAAAGGTGCTATTCCCAAGATGTCCACAAGGTGACAACAAAAAGAGCATTTCCTGCTGGCCTCAACTCAGATGCTATTCCCAAGATGCACACTAGATGGCGGCGTGCAGCAGAGTGTAAAAAGGAGTCCCACTCGGAGAGAGCAGGGGTCCTGCGTCAGCCCTGGGTCCTCTAACTGCTGGGCGAAGTACTAAGAGAAGATGGAACACAGTGATGTGAGTTCTGGGCCCTCACCAGAGAGCATATGAGGGCGTGTCAGGTCAGCTCTGGTCCAGGAACATGGAGTGGGGTTTCACCCAGAGAGAACAGTGGGTCCTGTGACATCCGTTCAGGGCCTGTGAGTATGCAGAGGGGGCCCACCTGACAGAGTAAGGGGTCCTGTCGCTTCAGCTCCGGGTTCTGTGATTGTGGACAGGGGCCCCTCTCTGGAAGAAGAGGGGTTCTTGTCAAATTAGCTCTAGGTACCTCCTGTTAGTTTGGGGAAAGGTCCCACATGAGAGGGCAGTGGGTCCCACCACGTACACTCTGGGTCCAACCACGATGGGCATGTTAGACCTGCAGAGGTGGGGTGGTGCGAGGTGCCCTAGAGATTCAGCATGTCCTTGAAAAGTGAGCAGAGCAGACGCTTACTGTCGGGCTGGCCAGAAAGTCCGTTATGTTTTCTCCACACGATGGCTCTCGTGGGGCTGTCCAACCTTTTGCCGTCTCTGGGCCACACTGGAAGAAGAAGAGTTGTCCTGGGCCACACAGTAAATACACAAACACTAACGAAAACCAAAACATCTCATAATGTTTTAAGTAAAGTTATGATTTTGTGTTGGGCTGCATACATAGACATCCTAGGCCACATGAGGTCACCAAAGTCAGCCAGTGACTCCTGGGGGGGACTGTGTGCAGGGGCAGCTGCTGTCCCCAAGGAGGGTGGGGCACAGGGCTCCCCAGGAAGGTTCAGGATCAGAGGAAGGTGCCCAGTTCCCATTTCCCCGCACGCTGGCTGGGAGCTCGCAGTCCCCAGTGACAAGTTCACAGGGAGGAAGCAGATAGCTCCACCAGCCACTGTGCAGCTGGCATTTGTGTGTCTAAAGAGTCTGCCTGCACCCCCTGACCTTTGGGTGAGACGCCCTGGCACCCAGTGCCAGCGTCTTCATTCCAGCACCACCTGCACCATCCCCAGGAGCCAGTGACTCTGAGGGACCCCACCACCCACCATCGCAGCCCATCACGGCAGCCCCAGGTAGCGTCCTGGTCTGCTCCCAGGCGCCGAGAGCTGGGCACAGCCGGTGGGGAAGGGCATCACCTCCGCAGAGCCGGGGGTTCATCTCCCAGGTGGTGGGGCAGGCCAGCACTGGACTGTGGGCCAACACTCTCCTCAGGACGTTTGTGTGGGCAGGTGAGTGCTGGAGAAACACTGTGCTTGCGGTTCTGCCTCAGGTTTGCGAGTCTGGCATGGTGTTACGTCCCACATGTCTCCATCTCCCCAGGAACAAGCCCCCGACCGCCACAGCCCCCAGTCACACCACAGCCCCCCCTCCCCGAGGAGGGAACTGGCGGGCTGTTCAACCTGTCCCAGGATTCCGCTCCTGCACCGTCTGGGTGCTGCCGCTGCAGAATACCGGGACCACGTCCCAGGGTGGGCAGGAAGATGCTCAGGTAGGGGAGGAGGCGGACCCAGGGGCAGACAGAGCACAGGACGCACGAGTCCCAGCAGTCCGAGCCCTGGCAGCAGGAGCGGAGGGGCCAGTCCCCAGCTCTCGGCAGACGCTCGACCCTGACTGCCTTGTTCAGTTTGGGGGGTTGGGGTGGGAAAAGTCTATTCAGAACGTCGCAGGTGAATTCCTTTGGTGCCAGTGGCTGGTCCCGGTCCGTGGGCTGGATTTGGGAAGCTCGGGAGTCGGGAAGAGTGGACAGAGGAGCCAGACCTGTTCTCCCCAGTTCCCTCTTGAGCGCTGGCTGCAGATTACACAAGGAACACACACTCGATACAAAAACCTCACCAGGCGCCGAACAATGAGAAAGGGCTGCCCACCACCTCGTGGCCTTCCCGCGAGCGAAACCGGTGCACTGTGTGCAGACCGTCCCTGCAGAAACCCTTGCAAACCTGTTCAAGTCAGGTAGGTGGACGCGCTGCGTTTTTACAGAACCTCAGCCTCAGAGGTTTCTTGGGATTAGCCCCCGAGAGAAGGCGGCCCTGCCCCGGTCGGTACCGCAGCCTCGCAGGGAGGGAGCCGGGCACAGGAGACCTACCGAGCGGCGCTCCCCACTTCTGGGTGCGGAGCGCAGGGACGTGCCTGCCGGGGGCCGCACCGTCTCCAGGCCGCGCCGGACGGAAGGCGGGTCCTCGTCCCCAGCACCGAGCTGACTTCGAGCGCCGGGCACCAAACCCACAGAAGAGGGAGCGGCAGGAGTCCCCGGGCGCACGCCCCGAGTCGCACCGCAGGACGCCACCCCCAGAAGGTCCCCAATTTGGCTGAGAAGTGACTGAGAACTAAGCTCTGTCCGAGGGGACTGTGACTTTGCTGGTAACTCTTCCCGCCCAGACTTCCGATGGAAAGGCCCGGGTGAGAAGCGGCCGATGGCCGCCCGCACACTGCACACCTGCCTCCAGGTGTCTTCTCGCTGGGCCCCCGCTGGCTCTCCGCCCCCCTTACCTGCTGTTTCTCGCCGCGGAGGGCCGGGGGCGGCGCGGCCGCTGCGCCAGGAGCCGCTGGTCTCGGCTTTGTTTCCAGTGGGTTCCAATGACCGTCTTCTCTCGGGAGGCTCCTGCCCAGACCCAGGCCAGTGGCGGAGCCACGTCCGCCCGTGGCGTCTGCGCTCAGCCGGGCCTTCGTTCGTTTAACTCGCCGGCGGTGCCTACTCTGCACACAGACGTGCGCGGACCTCAGTGCCTCGTGGGAAAAGGCACGTCTGGAGGGTCTGGAAGGAAGACGGAAGGGCCCACGAGCAATGTTTTTCCGCGACCCTCTGAGGACCCCCCTCCTGGCGGTCTTCCGGGGCCCTCCGGCCGGCTCACCCGCTTCCGCAGCTGCAGGGTCACTGCTGCAGCAGCACCGACTGGACGTCCCACGTCGCGTGGGAAACAGGCTCCCAGTCCCAGTTCCACGCTGCCTGAGCCAGTTCCAGAACCTTCCTGTGCATCGGAAGCGGAGATTTCACCCTACCTGGGAACCGCCAGCGCGCTCTCCCTGTCGGAGGGAAGAGGCGGGACCGGGCCCCCCTGGGACCAGCAAGGACTGCGCCCCGCGCCTGCTCCCCGAAGAGTGGAGTTCTCGCACAGCACGGAGCTCAGGCCGCAGCAGACCGTGGGCACCGCCTTTATTCGGAGAGCCCGGGGCCTCACACTCCAGACAGTGGTACGGGGTCCTCCGGGCGCCTCTTCCTAGGGCGCAGAGCGTGTCCGTGCAGGCCTGGGGCGCCCACTGCGGCTTTATGAGGTCGCTGCAAACGGTCGGTGGGAGCAGATCATCCATCACAGCCGGCAGCGTCCCTGGGTTTGTGCTCTGAGACTACCAGTGTCCCGATCACACGGTCCTTTCAGTGCCAGGGAGCTGGCTGGACGTCAACCTCTGCCCGCCTCACTTCACCACCTTCTACCCAGCGTGCCACTGAGGGCTCAGCGAGCCGGACACAGCCCAGCGTTGGGGCTGAGCCAGCGCCCTTACTGTTCACGTGCTGTGGCTCCTGCGCTCTCAGAACACAGCGCCAACGGCTGCGTCCTTGCCGATTTTCCCTCTTCCAGGAAATGAGTGCAGGCTGCGTTGCGACGCATCCAGGACGTGTGGCCTCCGATGCAGAAGGGCTGGCGGTGTTCTGCGAGAAGGTCCAGCTGCACCCAGGCACTGCAGTTGCAGAGCAAGGACGAGGTGACTGGGAGGAGCACCCTGGACAGGTGGACAGGTGAACAGGTGGGCGGCAGCGGCAGGGCTCCCACAGCCAACCCCTCAGTTCAGCCCTCACTGCTCAGGCAATCAGCCCCTCGCCCTCCTAACAAAGGCCCATCACTCCCAGATTCCATGTGGCACAGGTGGAGACACCCTGCACTGGAAACAGCCCACATTAACTCAGCGTCTAATCTCAGCATTGAGTAAGTGAGGAGAGGAACACCCCAGGGTGCCACCCTCCCCTCCATCTCCTCAATCCATCCCCCATCTCTCCCTCGAGCAGGCAGATAGGGCAGGGCACAGGTGGATGGGCCGGGCCCCCCACCCAAGTCAGAGCAGACCCCAGGCTGGAGATTCTCCCACCACTGCGGCTCCAGGCGTCCGGGGATGGTGGCATGGTCGCTGCGGCCGTGCCCACTGCTCTCTCGCCCCGTCACAACCTTCTCTTGGGTGGTGGTTTTATCGGCCCAGCTTGCTGTGTGGTTTTGTCTTTTTTAACTTTAATCTATTGGAGTGTGATGCCTACAAGCGCCTGGACACATGGGGACACATGGGGAATGACCGCAGGGGGCTGCTGCGGGACCACTGCGGGATCGGGTGAACAGAGACACAGCCGGGGCTGGTGGCTCAGTGGGTCACTCGTCACCACACGGAGCAGGTCGCTGGTTCCATCCCCGTCCTCGAACAGGCCTGGAGTGAGGCCGGTCCCTGTGCGGGCACATGGTCGCAGGTTGGGTTTTGTGTGAGAGGCAACTGACCCAGGTTTCTTTCACACATCCCCCTCACTTTCTCCATCCTGTCCCCTCTCTCTAAAAGCAAATAAATAAAGTTCTTAAGGAGTGAAAATACGGAAATAGGAGGTGGCGGCCTCAGCTGGGGGGCAGGCGGGGCTTTGCTCAGTGCCTGGGCAGTCCTGCGGGACCGAGGGATGTGGTGGGACCCTGAAGAGAATATGCACACGCCTGGGGGCTGTCGGGTGGGACATGCACGGGTGCATCGTCCAGAGGATGCAGCAGTCCAGGAATACCCAGATCCGACCTCTTCGTGGGGGTTGGAACATGGTCAGCGACAGGAGTCTGCCTCCTCTTCCGGGAAGTCCTTCTCCTGGCGCGACCGAAGCCTCCTGGCCGGCTGATGGTCCTGTAGTGGCTGCTGCCGCGCAGGCCCCATGCCTCTTGATGCTGAAGACGGAGAGGGTGGTGAGCGCACTAGACTCACGGAGGTGGGGCCGCGTCCCATTGTCGCTGCCCTCCGCTTTGCCCTCCCTGGTTCCGGACCAAAGGGAAGGTCGCCGGGCCTGCGTCCTGAAGGGAGTCTGGCCCTGGATGCTGTTGGCCAAGGATGAGGGGAAGCAAGTGGAGCCCTCACCCCTGTGCGTGAGGCCCCCACATGCAGGACCTGGGTGGGGACGGCCTCTGACGTGGGCCTGCCGCTGCTGTTGGGGTCGTGCCCAGAGCTGAAGGGACAGCTCTGGGCTCAGCGCAAAGGAGACATTTAACCCCAGGACACATGTAAGGTAGTGAGCTCTCTATCGCCAGAGCAGGAAGGAGCTTCTCACACCCAAGCCCCACATTTTGCAAGTGAGATAGGACGGATGCTGAGACACAGACACAGGCGCTCAAGATGCCCACCCCTCCGTGCCATCTCCCTGGACACATGTCTGGAACAGCCCACCTATGGAGAGCCTGGGCAGAGGCACTGCCCGGTTCGGCTGGGGGCCTGCCACCCCCTAGCTGTGTGACCTTGGCAAAGTGCAGCCGCTGTGCCTGAGCCCCTGGAAGTGGCTGTCCACCAACGACAGAGGGGCGACAGTAGACAAACACCCCGACTCCCCAGCTTTGCAGAGGTGCCTCTAGGCATGCTCTGTGCACGGGTTCCAAAGCTCCGCGGGATTCAGCGGCTGTTGTCCGTGCTGGCGCTCCGCTTGACAACAGGCTCTCCAGTCGCATCCTAAACCCACCAACTGCACTTGAATCCCCGCCATGGGAGAGAGAGCAAGTTGCGTAACTTCTCGGGTCTCAGCACCTCTGGAAGGGAGAATTCCCAGAGTTCACAGAAAGTGCTCACAATACCTGGCAGATCTGTGTTGGATGCAGAACGGGGAGATAAAGAACCTTTATTCGTATAAATCTCCATGTCCTCAGCAAACACAAACGCCAGGTCAAAAATTATCCTTGCAGCACAAACCAGCCTTCAGGCTCAGCGTGCCCATGTCGGTGTCTGCCACGCCCCCTCGGCTGGATCACAGGACATGAGCAGGTCCCTCTGATTCTCTGGGGCTGCTTGCAATAGTGTCCACGGGGCACAGAATGTCACTAAGGTAACCAGGCATGTTTATTCCAAGGAACCCATGCTTAACAGGAGCCCCCAGGCTTAGAGCCGACAGCACCTGTCACCACATGACAGCCACCGTTTCTCATGTGCTTCCATCACACCCCTCCGTCAACTATGCCAAGATCCTGCCTCGTGCCAACCTCCTGAGACTCTGTTGAATGACGGCCACCTCAGGACAAATGCCCATCCTTCCAGAACCTCCACTTCCCAGCAGTTTCCCAGGCCTCGCCAGGCATTCCTGTTGACTTGCCAACTTCAAGGCTCAGCATCCAGTCTGGCAGCTCGTCCCAGGACTGGGCAAGACATGGGCAGCTGAGTGACTAGGTGGACAAAATATGCCTTGGACGAACATGACAGGGACCGCATGCCACACAGCTGTGGACCGACAAGGCGGCCCCTGGCTCATTCGCAAACCGAGGTGCCCAGGAACCTCCCCATCACTGTAGGTGCCTGCCGTGGGCACAGCGGCCCAGTGCCCTCCACTCCCAGGGGATGTGCTGAGCCCCAGTCAGTGTTGGGAGCAGAGGGCCCAGCCTCTGGCATACCAGGGCTCTCTGAGTCTTCTGGAAACCTGCCAGCCTGGATGCCCTTCAGGGCGGGGCGTTTTGCAGACATGGTTAAGGCCCAGCCCTCACCCACAGACTTCAGCAGCAAGAGGGTACACGCCCAGGAAGCACTCAGGCAGGTGGGCCCTGTGGAGAGCACAGCACCACATGGGGCCTGGCTTAGGCACTGCTGGAGGGATAGTGAGACAACAAAGGGTGCCAGGGAGGCCACAGGAAGGCAGGGGACTGGGGCCCTCGGGGGGGGGGGGGGGGCACAGAGGGTGAGGACCTGTCTCCAGCCACAATGGCAGCCACAGCCGGTGCCGGCCACGTGGGCCTCGCCACGCTCCTCCTGGCCATGACACTGCTTCAGGTGTCCACACAGGTGGCAGGTGAGAGATGGACAGGCCACTTCACTGCCCAGGTCGTCCCTAAAGGGGTCTGTGGCCTGCTCCAGGGAGAAAAGGGGCTTCCGGCTTTCTCCTCTCCCTCTGTCACTGGCTCCAGGTGGGGCACTCTGGGGAGCTTCTTGGGAGGAATGAGTGCTGAAGTCTGTGAGGTGGCTGTGCGTCCAGGACAGAGGCAAACAGGGAGGGGGGCAGGGTGCCAGGGAAGCCAGAGAAGAGGGTCTGGAAGGGCCTGTAGCCCCTTCCCAACTGCTGGCCTCAACCCCCTCCATCCCCATGAGGACACCAAGGCCTTGGGCTCAGCTCTCCAGTGAGGGCTGCAGGTCAGGGGGACAGGACACACAGACTCCCAGGAGCCCAAGGGCCGAGGCAGGGCCGAGGCTGCCCTGTGCTGGAGGACGCCTCTGCAGAGCGCCGGCTTCCAGGTTTCCGACTCTAGCTGGAGGGCAGTGGGTGGCTCCAAGGACTGGGGCTGGGGGCAGAGGGGATACCAGGACCCCTTTCCTCCGGGCATTTAATGGACCATGAAACCCTAAAGCCCAGCCCTATGGAGAGCAGGACCCATAAAATGCCGTTGGTCCAGTCAACATAGCACAAAATGTGTAAAACGAAGCGGACTCACTCATGTCAACCAACAGGGCTGCCAGTCAGTTGTGACACTTTGGATCAAGAGGGAAACTACCTAAGTCACGCCAGACACATCTGGCAAGGAGACACACCTACAACATCCGCACATCTGGTCAGAGTAGCTGTGACTGCAGAGTGGGACCACCCACAGACAGGCTCCTGGAGAAATTCCACACTTGCCACCAGGGGTGCCAAGACATGTATCAAAAAGACTCAGAAGGATGGAGTCCACCACTGTCAAGGGTGTAACTGAGGCAAGTTCCAGACCACTGCGGGGACAGCCAAGCCCCACGCCGGACTGCTGCTCCACGCCACGTTGGTCTCCCTCGGCACCGGCGGTGCGAGGCTCTGCCCCGCTGCACTGAGGACTTCACCGGCCCTGCCGCCCACCGCGCTGTGCCCCGGACCCACAGAGAGAGACTCTGGGACTCGCGTCATTGTCCTCCACTGATTGCCGCGTGCGCGTTACAACTCCCTCAGCGGGCTAGCGCGTGAGTGGGACAGCGATGCGCGCCGCGGCTCTGCCCGCGGGGACCCTGCTGCAACAGGGCACAGTCACGCTGCGGGGCTCGCCTCCGGCCCTTGGTGCCGAGCCGCTCCGCAGGAAGCGCACCGAGCTGCTGCCCTCGGACTCACAGGAAAGACTGTGTCGCGAACTGCGCATGCGACGCGCCCCTAGCCCTAGACCCCAACCTTTACCCTTTAACCCTAGGCCCTGGTCCTTAAAACCCTCCGTAACCCCCTCCCCGCGTCCGCTAGCTTTCGCTCCGTCCCAGCTCGTCCTGCGGCCGCGAAGCGCAGCCTGGGCGGTGGATGTGCGCGCCTGCGCCGCCCCCGCCCCACCTCCCGGAAGCGGGCCGCGCCCTCCCAGTCACGAGACCGGAAGCCAGTCCGCCTCTGTCCGGCTGTCCAATCGCTCCTGGGCCTCACGAGGGCCGACTTCCGTCTTCCGGCCGGCGGGGCCACACACGGTCGGCCCCCCGCGAGCCATGGCGGCGGAGCTGGGGTTCATAGAGGCGGCGCCGGCGTGGCGGCTGCGCAGCGAGCAGTTCCCCAGCAAGGTGGGCGGGCGGCCGGCGTGGCTGGGCGAGGCCGGTCTGCCGGGGCCCGCGGAGCTGGCGTGCGCGCGCTGCGGCCGCCCGCTGGCCTTCCTGCTGCAGCTGTACGCGCCCCTGCCCGGCCGCGCCGACGCCTTCCACCGCGGCCTGTTCCTCTTCTGCTGCCGCGCGCCGCCCTGCTGCGCCGGCCTGCGTGGTGAGCGCGGGGGCGGGGCGGGGCCCGGCGGCCCTCCCGCCCCGGCTTTTCAGAAATCCGGGCTCGGGCCGCGCGATCGTGTCAGTTTTCGGAAGGCTGGGTCCCAGTCGCTTTTGCGCAATTTTGCGATCTGTTATTCCCCTTATTAACGTGACCTGAGCAGGCTTCAGAGGCTTGAAGACTTCCTTGTTCTTTTCCAGTTTCTTTTGTTTCCTCTCCTTTCAGAAAATAAGCTGCCGGAAAGCAAAACTGCCTTCTGTTTGCAAGAGACGAGTGTCTTGTCTGTCCTGAGTGGAATGGAGGTTCATATATTTGAATTGACATATTGTTTATTTAAAATATGTTTTCTCTCAGTTTTTAGAAATCAGCTACCCCGGGAAAATGACTTTTATTCACATGAGCCACCTGCTGAGGACCCCCCGCCGGAGACGGGAGAACCCGTTTGCCTCCAGCTCAGGTCCGGGCCGCGGCTCTGCAGGGTGTGCGGCTGCCTGGGCCCCAAGACCTGCTCCGGGTGCCACCGCGCACACTACTGCAGCAGGGACCACCAGACCCTGGACTGGAGAGCTGGGCACAGGAAGGCCTGTGGGCAGGCAGGTGAGCCCCGCTTCAGATTTCTGAATTTCAGCTCGGTTTTGTGCCATCTATCCACCCAGATCTTTTATCTCGCGGAGAAAAGTTAAAGTTAGAGAAGGTCTAATACTTTCCCCAAGTTTGGTAGCGACACCTGTGTGAAAGAAGAGCCGGGAGCCTGCGCACTTAGTTACGACCTGTAACCTGAGCCACTGGAGCCGCGCACATTCACTTACCAGGGGAAACTGTTACAATGTGAAACGTACTTCAGAAATAGGAGAGTAGACCATCTTCAAAACTAAATCATCACTAATAATGTCTGTTACCTTTTCTGTTTCAGATAATTCGGAAAATACAGTTCCAGACCACAACTTCCTTTTCCCTGAATTTGAAATCGTCATAGAAACAGAAGATGAGGTTACACCTGAAGTTTTGGAGAAGGGAGATGAGTCGGAGACTACAGGCAGCATGGGTAGGGAGTCCGTTTCAGGACTTGACATACTAAGTGATTAAACATACTGCTGGAAACAAAGGGCTCAGTGTGCCCAGAAGAGGCTGGGCACCCATTTTTCCAAGAGGAAAAATCAGCTCCCTTCAGAGGCTGCAATGTAGTATTCTCAGATACCGTCTTGTTTGACAAGACGAGCCTCCCTGTGCCTCCCACCTTGGCGCATGGCAGGTGCATTCTGATTCCGTAAAAACATGAGTGAGTGTCCAGCTGGTCATTGGGTAGGACTGCACGAGATGCTGGAAAATCAGTGAGGTCATCTGGGTCCCAGGTCTGCTCCTCAGGTGAAAGTGGCACACACGGGAGCGCCTGGCCGGTGGCAGGGAGCTCCCAAAGTGAAAGCGAAGTGAGACCTAATGCATAGAAACCAACACAGGAGGCTGCCAAAACGAGGTGATAAAGAAACACGGCCCGAGTGAAGGAACAGATCACAACTCCAGAAAAAGCTAAACAGAATGGAGATAAGCAATCTATCAGATGCAGAGTTCCAAACACTGGTCACAAGCACACTCAGGGAACTTAGTGAGGACCCCAGCAGCGTAGAAAAGACCCAGTCAGGAACGAAGGCCACACTGACTGACGTGAAGAACAAGTTACAGGGAAGTAACGGTAGAGTGGATGCAGCCGAGAAGCAAGTCAGAGTTGTGCGAGGCGGCGAGCCGTGTTTACCTGTGCTTGTGCCACCATCTCCAGTGGGCCTGGGTCTGTTCTTTTAAAGCTGAAGCTTTACTGCACAGCAACGCTCACTAGGAGCCCGCATAGTAACCTACGGTTCGTGGAGACCTGGCGATTCGGATGGTCTCACAGCAGCGACAGGAAGTTCAGCCTATCTGATGGGTTCAACACGTGGCTGGTGGTTCATCACTGCCTGCCCTCAGCCTGTTTGATCTGTCAGGGCGTGGGTGGTGCCTGTCAGCTTAACATCATGTGGGTGGTTTTTCAGCTGAAACACCGGAGGAAGAATTGGATTCCATGGCAAAACACGAATCCAGGGAAGATAAGATTTTCCAGAAGTTTAAAAGTAAAATAGCCCTGGAACCAGAACAGGTAAAGTGGAGCACATCGCTCGCCCTTGTGTTCTTGTGAGGGGTTATCTCTGGTGCCATCCCCAGAAGCGGTCTCGTCACCGCAGCTGCTCGAGTGGGGGGCACGTGTCTGTGCAGGGCTGCTCCTTTCCCAGGCGCTGGACGAGTAGCCCTCAGGCCGTGTGCCACACAGGGTTTGTTTTCTGAAGACAGTGTCAGGTGGGGGGGTCTTGAGTGCGGCACGTGGAGCTTAGGCACCGAGAAGAGAAAGGAAAGATACTCTTCCCCACTTCCTAACAGGGCCCTTTGGCTTATAAAACCAGCACCACACGTTACCACCCAGACACTGGTTTTGTGGGAAGAGCCCTGGATCACGGTGTCACTTTGTGACCTGCTGCTGTCGTCACAGCTACAGTGAGAGAAATCGGGGTGGTTGTGGGTTCAGGAAGATGCTCAGCATATTTCCTTTGCTCATCTCTGTTCCTCCCCTTCCCACCCTCCCCGTGAATGGCAGTCACGGCAGGAAACTCGGCCGGATTCCCATAAGCCAGTGGCTGGGTCCAGTCAACACACGGGGGGTCTGGGAAGAGTGGGTCTGGGTCGGGGAGGCTGACGAGGTGGCCTGGAGTGCTGTGTGCTCCTAGCAGGGCCCCACTCTGCCCTTGTGTGAGGTCTTATTACAAAGTTCACCTACACACGCTTCACGTGACGCTGGTCCCTTTGAAAATGCTGGCCTGAGGTCCACTGGTCTGTGTGACCACAGACGGCTGTGTTTGGGTTCAGAACCTGGTGATGGGCACACAGGGTTATTGTTGGTCCGCTCACAAAATAGTCACAGGGTGAAATTCGAACCTTGGTATCGGCTAAGAAATGTACTTTCTCTGCCTTGTGTTACATAAGCTGAAACACCAGCTTTGGTGACTTGGACAAGGCGCTCACTTTGACAAGGGGCAGGGTGGGGCGGGGGAGATACCCCACCTTTCAGAGGAGGTCCAAATGTGGGAGCAAATGGGGCGTCTCAGGTGAGATGTGGGAGGTTGGGACATGACCCTACTTGATTTTAGGTTCTCAGGTATGGCAGGGGGATCACCCCAATCTGGATCTCCAGTGAAAGCATCCCCCGAGAAGCGGACATTCCAGACTGCCCCTGCGGTGCCGAGAGAACATTCGAGTTCCAGGTATGACCTCATACGGGGGCTGCTTTACGGCTCCAGCAGAGCTTCCCCAGAGCCCATGTGCGTGGGGTCTGGATGCTGTGATGGACGTTACCTTACTGTGAAAATCAGTAGCTTCCTGTCCTCCTCAGGGCCCAAAAGTGGTCTTTTACCTGGTCGTTACTCCCATCCCTGAACGACACAGTATTTCTGGTACTTGTCGCTGACCGCCTTCCCACAGCAGCGAGCTTCCCGTGCCGTGCCGTGCCCTTCTCAGCCCTCTGGCCCCGCCCACGTCCCGTGCGAGCTCGGAGCTGGTTTCAGTGCCTGAGCTGTTAGCTCTGTGGCTGCAAATACCACCCCTCCTGCCGTCAGCCAGGGTCTAGTTCTGTGCTTTGGGGGAGGAGTGTTCTAGAACTCTATCTAATCTTGTCTGTGGATTCATTAAGAAAACAAAGGGATGTAATCATAAATGTTTTGTCTAAAGAAATTCTTAGCATCGCAGTCATTTTGGGGTTGGGTGGAAATCTTTAACTGTGGATTCGCTGACCTGACAGAGTGATAGGCAATATTATTTGTTCCTGGGGGTAAACCAGGGACATCCAGCACCGACTGGCTCTCAGTCCCGCAGGCGGTGGTGCGAGGGGAGGAGCAGTGCTGGGCACGGAGTTCCACGTCGGTGGCAGCTCGCCCACTTTGCTCTGTGTGTGTGGGAATCGATGGCCCAGGGTCCCTGTGGTGGCCGTGGCCGGGAGGGCCTGGGAAGCCAACGGCGCTCCTGGCCCGAGGCGGCTCCCTGACTGTGTGATCCCTCGCAGGTCATGCCTCAGCTGCTCAACCACCTCAAGGCCGACAGACTGGGCAGGAGTGTGGACTGGGGCGTCCTGGCCGTCTTCACCTGCGCTGAGAGCTGCGGCCTGGGCGCGGGCTACACGGAGGAGTTTGTGTGGAGGCAAGACGTGACAGCTGCATCCTGACAGCCTCCTTGCACAGTTTTTAGAAGGCTCGTGATCTCTTAACCCGTGCACGTCCGTTCTTAGGACTGCCTCCCAAGGAAGTGCTGTGGGAGAGAGAACTGAAAAGATAGCTTAGGGATTGTTGGCCTTGCCTAAACATGAGTGGGACAAAACAGGGAATGACCTCAAGTTTCAATGGGTCGGTCCAGCGGGAGGCTATGCAGGTTCGCTGATAGAGACCTGTGTGCACGGCACGTAAGGTGCGGGTCTGCACGGGCACCGAGATGCCGTGGCAGACGGCATTCCTGTTAGGGCTGTGTGTTTAAGGAAACACTCGTACGTGTGTAGGGAAAGGCGCACACCAGGTATGAGGGCTACCAGAATGCTGTGCTTCGTGGAATAAACTGTTTACCTGTATGTCTTTTTCAATAAAAATGGGATATACGCCTAATTAAGTCAAAACATCACCCAGATCATTTCTCCCTAGAATTGTAGAGTAAAAGAGAAAAATACTTGGGTAAAACTCCAAAAGGCTTGTCTGAATATCAGGCGGTTGTCACAGGCTCTGGTGCACACGAAAGCCCAGGATGTGAGGAAAAGCCTGAGCCCAGAATGTGAGGACGTCCAGTGTTCTCGGGCGGCAGCAGAGTTGGCAGATGAGGGAACCGATTTGTAATCAGACGACCCAACCTTGAGGTGAAGTCCTGCCTCGCCACCGATCTTGGTCAGCCAGCGGCCCTGCTCACACAGGAGACCAGCAGGCGGGGCACTGGTGGGCCTCGTGCATCTCCCACCACTGTGCTGGGGAAGGAACCTGAGTACAGATGCAGGCATTGCTGTCAAAGTGTCCCTGGGCCAGCCCCAGGGTGGTCCCACCAAGCCCAGGTCAGCTTTTGGGTGCATCTGTTAACAGGTACCTCCTAACCATTCGAAGGCCCCTGCCAGCCCCTAGTGGTTTACAGGTGTCTTGTGCGCACGCCCACTTCTCTCCCCTCAGTGCTGCCTGCTCAGCCCCGAGGCAGAGGAGGCACTGCCGTTGGCCGGCGCCCCCAAACCGACAGTGACTGCCTGGTCTCGTCGTCACTTCAACCTGTGCGGGGTCATGTTCTGCCACACGCAGCCCTGCTGCGCCTGAGGTGCACTGCCACCGTCACAAGTCACTGTGGAGACCGCACCGCCTGCCACTGCTGCCACTCGGCTGTTCCACTGTGCTTCTATGGGAAAGTCGGTGTTGGGTGTGACTCGCAGGAGTGTGCACGCAAACACGGTGAGACACACTGTGCAAAGCTAGCACGGACTTCCCACAGAGACACTGCCGGACAGGGCTGTGAAAGGGAGAGAAGGTGGGGCTGGGGGAGGGTGTTAAGTCTGAGAGTCACTCCCAAGCGGTGGTAGAGGCCATGGCCACAGAGACACTGAACGTTCCCGACTGGTGGCGAGACACACTCGGTAGGAAGCTGTGGCTTCTGGGAAACTGGACAAGTGGGGCCTCGCATCCCACGTTAGGATAATGCTTAGAGTCAGTATGTCACGGTAAGGTTTCCAAAGCGTTAGAGCATCTGGACTGCTAAGGGTCTTTTTGGCAAATTCATTAAGGTCTGCCTATTTGGACACACAAGATGATGTGGACAGCCCTGGCAGGTGAGTCTCAGGGTTGGCTGCCGGCCTGCAAACCAAAGGGCCGCCAGCTCGATTCCCAGTCAGGGCACGTGCCCCGGGTTATGGGCCATGCGCAAGAGGCAACCACATTGATGTTTCTCTCCCTCTCGTTCTCCCTCCCTTCCCCTCTGTCTAGAATTAAATAAATACAATTTTTTACATTCTCACGGGCACATTGGTAGGAACCAGCCAGGCTGTCCTTCGGGTGTGTCCCCACCACACTGGAGGTGAGGGCGCGCTTTCACAGGGCCTACCACTGGGAGACAGGCTAGTCCGAGTCACCAGAAATAAAACATCACAGCACTGACTTGCAACCACATTAAAAAATAGCAACTACCAACAAATTTCCGGAAAAGGAAATAAGTTGGTCACTTACAACAGCATGAAAAACAAAATGCTCAGGGGTAAGTGTAACTGACGTGAAAGATCTCTGAAAACCACAAGACACTGATGAAGTGAAGAAGACACAAAGGGAAAAGTACTGTGTTCAGGGACTGAAAGAAGATTGTTAGTCTTGTGACCTTACCGGTGTGGCTCTGTGTCCTGGGTGTCGTTCCAGGAACCGAAAGGCCGCCGGTTGATTGCTGGTCAGGACACGGGCCTGGTCAGGTGCTCCTGCAAGAGGCAACCAATCAGTGTTTCCCTTGAACATCAAAGTTTCTCTCTCCCCCTCCCTCCCTTGTCCCTTCTATAAAAATAAATAAAATCTTTAAAAAAACAAGTTACTACCCAAAGCCATCTATGGCTTCACGCCATCCCTGGCAATATTCCAATGGCAACTTTTTACAGGAGAAAAGCAACTCAAATTTATGTGGGTCCATGAAAGACCCCAAGCAGGCACAGCAGTCCTGAGAAAGGACAGAGCAGGGCCACCACACTTCGCTTTCATGCTGTGCTCGAGTAACTGCCATCAAACCACGCACCGGCATGAAGACAGACACCGAGACCAACAGCATGGAAGTCAAGGCCCAGAACCGAACCCGCACACACGCGGTCGGGCACGTGGCACAGGCTCCAGGGAGACTCGGGAGAGAAGAGACGGGCCTTTCAGTGCATGGTGCTGGGAACACGGGGTGTTCACACGTGCACGACTGAAGCCACCGCTCACAGACGTTGACTCCAAATGGATCACAGGCTTGCGCACACCACCTGAAATCACGTGCCCTCCTAGAGGAAAAAGGGATGAAGTCTCCGTGAAGTGGGTGCTGGTGATGCATTTTCTGACATGACCCGAGGCATGAGCAACAAAATAAAGAACAGTGGGAGTACACGAAAGTAAAAAGCTTCTGTGCAGGAGAAAAGAAAGGCAGCCCACAGAGTGGGAAGGCCGTGTGCAAACCAGGTGTCTGATGGGGTCGATGCCCACACTCTGTAGAGGACTCCTACGGCACAGGAGCAGAAAACAGCACTAGCACTGAGGAAATTGACGAACTCAGTCAAGACCACCCTCAAAGAGACTCCAAAAACGTGTCTGACAGCTCATGGTGGTCAGTGGGCACTGGTCAGCCCGAGTCAGGTGGAGAGACCGTTTCCTGCAAATTATTAGTCCCACACAAGACGGACGTTTGGTAATAACCCCACATGAGAATTCTTCCTGTCACTTGCAGAGTTTTGAAATATCTTTTCAAAATTCACTCCAAGACTATTGTTTCCATTTTGGCAGCTTGAGGGTATTTACTTGCCCTTTAGAACACATTTTTCAAGCAAAGAATAAACACAGTTTTTACAGAAATGTACTGCAGAGGGGCCCTTTAGAAGCACTGGTTCTGGCATGGGGGAGGGTCTGTTTGAACATCAAACCACCAGGCAGTGACGGCACAGGCAGTCCCTACCCTGCGACTCACACGTCAGGGCTGGAGAGAGAAGGCCCATCTCCCGTTCTCTGCGTGTGCTTGGTCACATGGCTCACCAGTCCATCCAATGGAGGGCAGGACGCAGAAGACACGTTTGCCCTCCCTGCACACGCACACACATGTACATGCACACTCAGCCTCTTCCTCCAGCCAGTGTCAAACGCACACTTGTCGTGAGGCCGTGTGCCCCGACGGCGCCGAGCTCGTCCCCAGACGAAGCTGCTGTTTCCAAGTGAGCCCGGCCCGCTCTCCGTGGCTCCACCAGTGGAAGGATAAAGCCCTAAGTCCGTCATCCAAGTGTCAGCAAGCCCTCGCTGCTCCTGCCAGTCTGGGTGACCGCCTTCTGGGGCTCCCTCCCCGGTCTGAGGGAAGCTCTGCACGGGGTTCAGAGCAGAGCTTGCAAAGCCGCGTCGCAGACGGTCGTCCTGAAAGCTCACTTACATCGCAACGCTTCTGCTTCGAGCACCCGTGGCCCCTGCACCGCCAGCCCCCGGCATGTGGGCTGTTTCTCTTCAGTGCAGCGGGGCAAACCCAGCGACTGAGGGCGAGTGTTCGGTCACCCGAAAGAGTGACTCCCGTCAGCATCGCCTGACAGTTAAAAATTCAGCTGGTGTGGTGTGCCTGCCTTTATTTCCTTTTTCTAATTGTTTTAACGGGTTTCACAAGAGAATTGGCCTGGGATGGCATAAAAATTAGAAAAGATGAGTGGGTCTTGTGTGAGGTTTGACAGGTGCTGATCCACAGGATCATCTGCAAGGTAGGCCGTGTCCCCACCCCACCCCACCTTCCGCGTCTCCGCCTGCCACTCCCCTGCCCCCCAGGACACCGTGGGCTGTCAACACTGCGGGCCTGACCTCCCCAACACTGCCCCTCCCGCCTGCGCATCCGTCCAGGCCTGCCTGAGTCAGGGCCCTTGGCTGCAACTCACACAACTCTAGCCACTTAGGCAGCAAGGGACGGACAGACACAAGGGGGACAGACACAAGGGGAGCCGGCTCAGACTCCGCAGGCTCCGGGACCGGGCGACTCCGGAGCACACTCCCTCCACGCAGCCGCCCAGCCAG
>VMDR010004884.1:21464-56173 GCA_007922815.1 Macrotus californicus
GGGGGGGGGGGGCACTGGTTAATCAAATTACACAGGTGTCAGGTGTGCAGTTCTGCAGCTCAGCATCTGTACGCCGAACTGCGTGCTCACTGCCCTAAGCCAGCTCTCCTTCCATCACCGTTCATCCCCCTGGACCCCCACCTCCCCCACCCCTGTTCCCTGGTCATCAGACACTGCCCTCTAGGTCTAAGAGGGTTTTTTTCCTCAATCCCATGGCCTCTCCACTCAGCCCCCCACCCTCCCCTCTGACGGCCGTCAGTCCGGGCTCCAGTCCTAGAGGGTTGGAAGGCCCCTCCCTCCAAAAGCCTGGGAGTGACTCCCTAAATATCTCCTGTAATAAACTGAGGCTTAAAAAAAATAGCAACTATATCAAAAATATATAATGTGAAATACTACCTCATGCAACTTAACCTGTACACATGTGGAGACATCTAGAAACACCGTAACTGTCTTTCATCCAGTTACTGCTTCTGAGACCTTTGCGGCTCCGCCCAGCCAGACAGTGCAGGGCACTGGGTTCTGGTCTCAGCACCTTCTGACAGTTTAGAACCCGCAGCGAGAGAAATACATTGTAACGCTTTTCATGCTCAAGCTGGCGGTAGCGTTCTGTTACTCTGTGAATGGTGTGTGTGTAACATGAGGAAACGGATTATGGGACATTTTAACTCATCAACTGGTTTTCTAAGTTAATAATTCGCGTGTAAAAGGTAACATACAATACAGGATTGGTTAAACAGAGCCCCAGTAGTCCTAGGTCTGAATTGAGCAGTAGGAACTCATGAGGGTTTTCACCTTGAGAGCTTCTCGAGTGTGTCACTTCATAAAAGCGTCCCAACGAGTACGAGAGAGAGTGAGACGGTCCGACTCACCATTTGCAGCCCCTCACGAATCAGCGGTGGGTCCAAGAGAGTCAACCAAACGTTTGATTCTGAACAAAAGGACACGCCACCGAGTTGTGACAAAGGGACCGGGATCTCCGTGGGAGAGGCAGACGGGGGCTGTTCCTAGCCAAGTCTGCAGATGGTAAAGCACACTCAGAGACCCTACCAGCCTAACGGCCTGAAAAGAGATGGAGGGGAATCTTCAGGAGTAAAACAGACATAAAAACCTATCAAACTTTAAAAAATGGAAGACTGACCTCTACCAGGACGGTGGATGCTTTGGGGTGAGGAAAGGGGCTGGCCTGGAGCAGGAGGGATCTGGGGGGCACCAGGCTCAGTGAGTCACAGGCTGTGTCTGGGGACAGGAGGAGCTCAGGGCAGGAACACGGGCCACACGCGTTTGAAGAGGAACCTAACATCCCGAGACATTTCTCCCGCTTTCAGCACAACGCACACTGAAATGTTGATTGAAACAAACCACAGGCACACAATGAAGTGATTTCAGGCATTATATCTAAAATACAACTTTTTCAACAGTGTGGTCACAGAAATCTTACAAGGCATCATTTGTAACGTCAATCTAACACTTTTATAAACAGCATTTATTGCACCGAGTGCTGAGAGAAGGTATTTACAGCCACTCATGCTCATCAGCCCATCTACGCTGTCCCGCAATACTGGAGAGGCGGAATGTGTCTGGCACAAAAATAAACCCTAGGAGTTACAAATTAGAAAAACAACACTTTTAAAAAACATTTTTACTTTCCGGTAGAAATATAAAAACTGTGGTTTATGGGGAAGAAAGCAAACAAAATGAAAAGCCCGGTCCACTGCAGAGCGGCTTCCACACTGAAGTTTCCTCCGTGAAACCCACTTGTCGGCAGCAGAAAGTGTTTAGAACTCTGAACCCAGACACGGGGGCGGCACGGCGCCGCCCACCAGTGCCCCCAACACGAGTGCAGGCCGCCACCCGCGACACCACCACCTACATGTGCCCCAACGGGTTTGTTTTCAAAACCAAGCGGGTGGGGAGGGCGGGAGGGCCGACAGTTACGTGGTCTTCCTGAAGCCCTTGAGGATCGGGTAGATGTTTTCAAAGGCTTCGTAAATTTCTGCTCTGACTTTAGCACCTGCGGAGACAAGCGGAGCAGCCGTGAGAGTCTGAAAGGGCACTGCCCGACCTGCTAAGAGGTAAAGTCATGACGTCACAACAGAAACACCAGCACAATCCTCTCCTCCAGTCAGACTGGCAGACACGGGCATCAGAACAGGAGTGATGTGACGGACTCCTTGTCACCACCCTGTTTCTGTTTTCAAGCAGCATTTTCATAAGAGGGCTGTTCAAGTTACAAAAGCCACGCCCCAGGTGACTCAGCCTCCCTCTGCAGCTGTGGCCGTGCTGGCCCTGCAGGAGGTTGCGGCCGCAGGTGCAGTGATAGTGGCTGAATCTTCCCCTCCAAGTTGCTGCCTTCCACCAAGCGCCTCTGAATCTCCCTTCATTGTCTCGAAATGACACGGGGTGAATGTGAAGGCTTTAGGGACAATTTCCCACTTAAGACTGCATCTCATAGCCAATGTGAGGCTCACCTTCTCCTCTCCCCCACAGGCCAAGCCCGGGCTGAAGGCCCAGCAGGTATGGGGTCCAGTTTCCCTCATGACAGGAGTGGGTGGGGGTGGGGGTGGGGTGCAGGGGTTGTTGCCGGGCCAGTGTCTTGGGATGGGAGGACAAGAAAAGGCCTCTACCAGTCGGTATCAACTGTCTCAAGTCCGCTCCATTGCTCCTCGGCATTAAGAGAGCACCATTCTGAAATTTTTAAGCTTTCAGACATGACTCCCTGCTACAACTTACCTGTTAGTACAACTTTTCCAGAAACAAAGATAAGGAGAACAATTCTGGGTTTGATCATCCTGTAGATTAAACCAGGAAATAACTCTGGCTCATAACTAGGAGGAAAATGGCAAAAACAATGTATAAGTTAAAAGTTGCCCACGCTTTCAGAGAAAAGACCTGTTATGAGCGAAAATGGACAAAGGGCCCACTGCGAGGGGGCAAGGCCTAGCTCCCCAAGCAGCACCACAGGAGAGGGGACGGGAGGCCCGCATGGCCAGCGAGCGCCGGCACCGGAGGACTCGGCGCCTCTGCTCTTCACGGACCTGGACTCTCGGCAGAACACGAGAGCTCCACGCTAATGCTCTGAAGTCTCTCCGACTCGGCCTGGTGTCATTCCGGACAAGTTCAGGGACAACATTTCTTTCCCAGATCTGGCACTAACAGTTTGCCTTTTAATCATTCCCGCCTCGTCTCCTTAAATTGAAACACTCTCTAGCTGTCAGCTCTGGTCAGGCGGTTTCAGCAAAGCGACAGGAGACATGCCAGGTGGAGAAGGGGCCTGTCCTGACCCCGCCGACCAAACGCTCTGCTTCTGTGTCATACTCTGGTCCTAGGGACGTCATGTCGTCACTCAGAGGTTGAACACTGCTAGGGTTTACATGTAACCCCGTGGAAAATTCAAGGTTTCTCTGAGGGAGAGATGCTCGGTGGCATGTGAAAGGCCCAGGCGCCCTGAAGCCACAGCAAAACCGAGGGGTACTGGGAGCCTCACACTGAAGGGCTGCGGAGGGGCCGCCTGCCTGGGAGGTCTCGGCGGGAAGAAGCAGGGGAGGAAACGGTAAGGGCACTCATGTCACCGGGCCTTAGCTGGCGGCTCTGGTGATGCCGAGTGCACCAAAGATTCAAACAACAGGGGGAAATCGACACCCAAGGTGGCGAGTTTCATTCACGCATTTGAAACGTATTCGCTGAGCAATGTGATGATGGAGCGTACAGAAGGGAATCATCTCCACCCGTGAAGGAGTGTTCACGTCACCACGTGCAGTGGAAAGGGGGCCGGCGAGAACCAGACGCCCCCACAGCTGTCAGAGAAACTCCACAGCGAACACAGCGGAGCGAGAGTCTGTGACCACGAGCCGGCCCTCTTGCAGGAGCTTCATCTCACGCGTCCGGACAGAGTTGCCAGAAGCAGCCCCCGCCCGTTCGAGACTCACCTGCTGAACTGCTGGTGGGTCAGCACAAGGCCTTCCAGCCGTATGGGGAACTTCACGTCGCAGCTCCCCACCATGTTCTGGATTTTGAAGTCCAGGAACTTGGCTGGGAAGCCCAGCTTCTGCACGACTCTGGCGTACTTCCTCGCAGCCAGTCGGGACTGCTCCTCGCTAGGAAGAGGGATCGGGAGCTGTGCACACTCGAGGCCGGCTCAAGTGGTCACTTCAATGAGCAGCTCCTTCAAAAGGGTGGCTGGGTCACCCCTTCCCAGTAAGAATAAAGATCAGCAGACACGAGCCACTGCATTGTGAAGTCATCCTGTGTCCTTGGCAGGAAACTAGGCTACCAAAACGGACACCTTTCCAATGCACGAAATCCCAGATAGCCCCAGAACTCACAGGTGTGAGACACATGACCGTCACCATTAGCACAGCTGTTAACTGTGCATCAGCCCACAAATCCCTCTGGGGACGAACACTGGCCAGCTTCGCTTTGATGGGAAACGCTGCGGAGACCTGTGCCTGGCGATGCGCACCCTGGTTCTGCCCTGTCCTGAGCCCCCTTGTGGGATGCGTGCAGGACACGACTGTGACAGGGACTGTGAAACACAAGAGTGAGAGCACCCAGGTCACCATGAACAGCAGGCTCGCAGGTGCAGATCAGGAATGGAAACACCACACACGCAGTGCTTTCTTTCAGGAGAGCAAGTTCATTTACGGTTTCTTTTGTAACAAACTGTCCGCCCAAACAGATGTGCACCCTTCGGTCTGGGCAAAAGCTCTGGGCCACGGCAGGAAAGGCAGCGTGAACCACTTCCCGTGAAGGGAGCAGCGCGGAGCTGCCGCAGCAACCCCCAGGCTCCTGGCACTGTGTCCCGAGGACAGCAAGCACCTCAGGGCCCCTAAAGGAGAGGTGCGGAGCCGGTGCAGACCCACATTCCGCCTCCCGAAAACACTCTGAGACCAGAGCCAGAGAGTCCACACCAACAGCCTTCGCTTGGTCAGAAGACCACCTCAAAGTGCAGAGTAAGCAAAAACTTCCACAGCCCCTCCAGGGGCTAACACCTCCAAGTGCATTTTAGTCACCTCTTATTTTAAGCATTTAATTTACTTTACTTGTGACTAACCTCCACCCCTCCCTGGTGCCTCCTGCCAAGTCTGGGGCTGTGAGTCCAGGTAGCCGAGTCAAGCCCCCGAATGCTGCATGACCTTGACAGACAGCAGCAGCCCATGGATGGCAGCATCTGACCGGGAGGCACATGACTCAAACCTTTGGGGTGAATGCCACTCAGCGAGAGGGCAGCAGCACCTGTGGCCCTGTGACCACACGCCACACCGCCCGAGCCAAGGAGGCCTGTGGCACGCTCATGATTCCTAACCACGTTTTTCTCCTTGCAGAGAAATCTGTTACACGTACACAACTTTTTATGCAAAGGGAACACTCTTAGTAGTTCTGATGTAACACATCATCAAACACACATAAAATGCAACTGGACCGTACGGACACAAGCAAGGGTAACATACATCCAAACCCCTGCCTGCCTGTAAGAGAATGGAATCACTGCTGACTGAAGTGGTCAGAACCAACCACGTTTCATCGCAGTGTCAGCCTCCCCCAGAACCCAGTCGACACAGATGGAGAGCGGCCGCCACGCACCCACCTCTTAGCGCCTGTGCACACCATCTTCCCAGAACTGAAGATCAGCGCCGTTGTCCGGGGCTCCCGGATCCTCATGATCACAGCAGCAAAGCGCTGCAGGGGCCGGAGGGGGCAGGGGTTAGGGGAGCCAGATGGTGACGGCGAAGGGCACCTGGAGCCCAGCTATCCCCTCCCACAACCCCTGCCCACACCAGACCCGCCTTTGCCGGCAGCGGGGGCCTGTGCACAGGGAGCAGACCTGTGACAACTAAGCCGGGCCACAGCCTGTGCGTTCTTTCCCACGTTCCTGCAAGGTAAGTAATGTTTGCAGTTTCCCCTTAACTTCCTGCACCCCCAGTAAGCTCCGGGGCCTCTGCTTCTCCCTTCCATTTGTTGCTTCTTGTGCTTCTGCAACTATCGACCTCCTGCTGGAAAAGCCTTCCCCTCCCCAGGGAACGGACACATCGGTCTCCGTCCACGCACACCCATGTGCACTGAAGTGACCCCGTTTCCCACCGGCTTCTGGAAAGAGCAGGAACCTCCCGCCACAGCACAGCCTTTTCCACCCAGGGGCCTTCGGAAGTACGTCCTGTCATCTGGTTGAAACACATCAAAGCTGCTCTCACCTTGGGATTATACTCAGCATTTCGGGCACGAAGTGCAATGGTCTTCAGGTCAAGTTTACAACCAAGGTTCACTGTGGACACAATATTTCTGCAAAAACATTGAAAGGAAAACACGATTTATTCACTTTTACAGGATGAGATGTTAGATGATTTGTCTAGAAACCTATTTCTTCCACAAGAACCAATTTACTTCATCAAATTCTTTTGAGAAAACTTCCTAATTAACATTCTAGTAGTTGTTGGCGTTTACGAAGCGCTTCACAGGCACCACACACCATGGTGAGCATTTACTGTGCACACGTTATTACTTCATACTTACCATGCACTCTGGAGTCATAACTATTTCAGAGGAAGATGCTGAGGCTTAAACGGGGTGACCTACTCAGAACACATTGGCCCCTCAGTGCCAGGGCTGGGATGCAGGTCGCCTTCCCAGAGCCCCAGCCTCCCACTGAAGCCGGCGCAGCTCTGCCCTCCGCTCTGAACTACCACCACTCACAACCCCGAAACCACCCTTTACAAAGAAAAATGCAGGATGACTTTCTCTGTCCTCTCAGAATAAGCACCTTTTGGAAGAACAAGAGCTCAGTATCTTGGCCCTGGCTGGTGTGGCTCAGTGGACTGAGCACCGGCCTGCAAACCACAAGGTCTCCAGTTCGATGCCCAGTCAGGGCACAGGCCTGGGTTGTGGGCCAGGTCTCCAGTAGGGGGCGCACGTGGGGCAACTGCACACTGATGTTTCTCTCCCTCTTTCTCCCTCCCTTCCCCTCTCTCTAAAAGTAAATAAGTAACATCTTAAAAGAAAAAAAAAACAACTTGGTATCTTGGCAAAGGAACAAAAACCCTGTTTTCTTCTGATAAACAAACCCTCAGACATTATCAATGAATGCCCCCCTTTTTACTATCTTTATATATTTTATGAACAACTTACAACAGAGTATGTAGTGAAAAACGTCATTAGAAATTTTAATAAAAATTCAAACCTAAAAGCAAACCTAAGTTCTTCTTCGGCATTTTCCTGGCTTTGGCAGCAGAGATTCGCAATGTGCAAAGCAGTGCCCTGTGACTCAAACTGTCCCTGTCCTGTGAACCCCGGGGCCAGACTGCAGGTCCGTGTCCCGTGGCTTCCCGCTCACTGCTGCTTCTGGTTCTTTCTGCCAGAATGCAGCACTTTCGAGGACTTGATGGCTCATAGCCTACCTGTCTGTGTGAGGGCACAACTGGAAGGCCACTTCAGGGGACCCGCGTGGTCTTTGTCTCCACGTCACCTGTGTCCTTCCAATCAGCCCCCACACGCCTGCCTGCAACATCGGTCCACCAACGAAGGGCAGCCAGTCACCTCCGGGGCACCTCTTGCAAACTTAACCACGTAGCTGTGACACACACCCTTCTTTCTCTCTTTAAAAAGCTGTCTTTGAGAGGCACACAACATAAAATGTGGCCTCTTTCCCAGTCTCAGGCACACGGCTCACTGGTGGCCACAGGCTCCCAGGGTTGTGCAGCCGTCACCACCGTCCACCCCTGCAACTCTGCATCCACCGAACACTCCGTCCCCACCCCCCGACTCTGTCACACACAGGCCCGCCTCACTGAGGTAGGAAAGTCCATTTAGGGCAAGAACAGCCGCCCTCAGCGTGTAAGAAAAACACAGCTCAGCAAGGATGTGTGGGCAGCCCTCCTAACACTCAGTGAAGAGAAACGTGGACTGCTGTGAACGGCACTGCTCTACGAGTAAGGAGCGGTCTTCCCAAAGAGCGAACACACCCCTGCCCAAGGGGAGGGAGACTGCGTCCGGCTCCTTGGCGGCGCGTGTCGGCTCTAGGGAAGCGCTGGAGTAGCCACAAGGAAGTGCAGCTGGGGTTCCACTGGTCCGAGTGTGCAGGCACAAGCTACCGATTTCTAAACATGTTGTGAGTGCTTCTTCCTGAGGGTGACTCACTGAGGCAGCTTTGCGTCCCTTGTTCCACAAGACAGAGCACCAGGGTCCAGGACACTGCTAGCGCCACACCCTTGAACCTGTGATCCCTCTGAACAGAAGGCCGGCGGTGAGGCTCCCAGGGACCCTCCAGGGCAGCAAGAGGACACAACGCGAGTACTCACTGCAGCTGTGGCACGATCCCCGAGCTCTCCGAGGCCGGCGTGGCAGGCGTGATGGGGGTCATGGGGGTCATGGGTGAGGGGTACAGGGGTGTGGTACCCGGCAAGGGTGCCGTCGTAAGAGTCTGTGAGTGGTAGAGCTGTGGCGTCTGTCCTGAGGGTCCCTGAGTCGCCTGCTGGGTTGCTGACTGCTGAACTGCGGCCGTCACTGTGGTCACTGTCGCCGGCTGCGGGGGCGGCGGCTGCTGCTGTTGCTGCTGCTGCTGCTGCTGCCGCTGCTGCTCCTCCAGGATGGACAGACTGTTGGTGTTCTGAATGGGCTGTGGAGTCAGCCCTGTGCCGTACGGCATCATGGGACTGAAGATGGGGATCCCGGGAGTCATGGCGCCCTGTGGAAAGTCCGGGAATGGAGGATTAGGCTGGCTGGCGCCCAGCATATGCGGGACCTGCCTGGAGAGAGGACAGGTGAGGTGTGGGAAGACGGTGCCTCCTGGGAGAAATGGTTTATCAGGCACGAGCAGGGAGGAACTTCATGTCCTTACACACCTCACTTTTTCCGTTGCCACGCCCCGGAGGTAAGAGCCCAGGGTCTGGATCTGAACCTGGGTGTGAAACACTCTTTCACCGTTACACGGGAGCCTGAGGAAGTTGCGTAACTTCAGGCCTGTCTAGGGGATCATGATGCCCTAAGATTATGAGAAAGAATCGGGGATTGCACTGGAGTGGCCACACACCCTTGTTTACACTATGGCCCTACACACAGTCTGGGGAGCACCTCACCTCCAGTGTGGGTAAATCTCATGGTTAGCCAAGAGGTCCGCTCATAGCGCCTGCCACGGTGACAGGCACGCAGGAAACACTGAAGCACCAGCAGTGACAGTGCTGGTTATCTGAATACTGTCGGAAAGGTCAACCACTGCTCTCCAAAGTTTCGATCAGCAAGACCCAATGCATTTATCAAAATGATATCGATTTACTCGTCTGTATTGCTTCTCAATGTTGTGGACAGTGTGACATTCATCAATTCCCCGAGTCTTACCGCAGCCCTCTGGGAAAGGGAGAGAACACACGGGCCTGTCCCCACGCACCGCTCAGGAGCACTGACCCGGAGGGCAGGCAGAGGCGTTGCCCACGACCACAGGTCTCAGCGGCAGCTCAGCCAAGGTCGCCACCCCAGTCCTCTGGCACCCAGCCCAGCCCTCCCCTGACTCCAAGACACAGAGACCACGGGGGCCGCGAGCCTCCTCACATCACACCCAAACGGGCATAAGCCACGTATGTCCGTCTCGCCAGCCTGGCGGCAGAAAGAACAGGAGAGGAGGACACATCACATATACTGCGGCCCCGAGTGGGCGCCTCCTTCCACTGCCTCTGCCTCTGCCTTCGACAAAAACACCGGCTGGAAAAAACGCAGGTCACGTCAAGTTAAAAAAGCTAATGTTCTGAAAGGTCTGCCTTTCTTTATGCAACAACAAATGGCAGACGCAGGTAAAGCAAGGACTATGAGGAGCAACACCTATGAGTTCAAGTGGGCCAAGATGTCCTGACAGGACACAGAAGCACAAACCACGAAGCAACAGTGATAAAGAGACCAGAAAAGGGGAGCTTCTACTCTCCAAAAGGCACCATCGAGATGATTAAAAAGTAAGCCACAGTCGGAGAGAACAGCTGCACGACACATCTGGGGGACCGGGGGCGGGGGGAGGGGGGGGCCGGGACGCAGAGCTGCTGTCCCTGGACCTGCACTTGTGCTTCCTGTGGTTTCAGTTCCCCACCATCCACCACCGTCCAAACACATTAAATGGGAAACTCAAGAAATCAACAACCTGGGTTACACTGTGTGCAGTTCTGAGGAGTGTGATGGAACTTCGTACCCTGCTCCATCCTGGGGGGACAGGAATCACCCTCTGCCCAGCGACTCCTCCCGGAACGGGCGGCACAATGGGACAGTCTGAGAAAGACCAGTCTCACGACTTCCCTTACAGCACTCTGTCGCAGTCGTTCTGTTTTATTCTTAGTTACTGTTGTTACTCTCTTCCTGCGCTGAATTTATAAATTTATATGCAGGGGATACACGTACACTTAAAATGGGTGCTTTTACTGTGAGTAAATTACACCTCAACAGGGGTCATTTAAAACTTGAGAAAGTAGGGAAGTTATCTGGGACCTTACACATAAAAGGGAAAAGATGAAACCAGAAAAGAATCGGTGAGAGTCACTGTCAAAGTCAAAGAGCCTGCAATTCACCTGGACACCATGGTGTGTGCCAGAAAGCTCTTAGGGACAAGCACCTACTTTAGCCTCCAAGTGCACTCCCCAAACTCCCCACCATCAGACCTATTCCAAGCCCAATGCACCTTCTCAGTCAAACACTGGAGGCTCAGAGCACACAGGTCAGTGTGCGCCTGCAGGGGCTCCTCACCTGGGGCGAGGCCAGGCCCTGGGCGTAGGGCGGCAGGCTGCTGTTCTGATCCATGGCGCCGCCCACTTCCCCGGCAATTCACGCTTCGCTCTGGAGCCTCTCAGCACCACGCCTTCCTCCAGGGCATCCCCAGGCGACTCCACGAGACCTCCTCAGCCCTCCAGGTCACCCTCTGCCAGGAAGGAGATGCTGCTCTGAAAAATGTGAAGTTTAATGTGAGAACACAGGCGGCACACTGTCTGATAGCCGGAGTCACGGCTACACGCACACCAAACCCAAGAACAAAGCGACAGTGGACACGCTCCCTTTTGTCTGTGATGCCGCAATCGCATTCCTTCCGTGTCCTGTGACGGCCACGGCAAACTGCCACGGGACCAGCTTGTCTTGGTACACATTCCATTTAAATTCTCAGGATGTTCCCAATGCAGGTGTCACAGTCAGCACTGAAAATTTGGGGGGACAGCGCCCAGAGAAGACACATCCCCGCGGGAACTTCATGCCTGAGCAGAAACACTCAGTAAGCGCGGCACACACAGCGCTAGGAGGCTGGCTCCCGGCTCGCACGCATGTCCACGTCTCGGACATTCCGCTCAATAAACGTTTGAGTGGACCTCACACACTTCCGTGGGGTCGTTTGTGGAGCTGCTGTTTTGTAAAACGCTGGGAGAGAAGCTGTCCTGACACCACGTGTTTACTCACGGGACAGCGGCGCCTCCTCAGAGCCCAGGAACAGCGCGAGACCGCGCGCCTGGCTGCCCTGAAATCACTGCTCCCCCTCGGCCTCACGTCCGAACTCACTGTCAGGCAGAATCAAGCAGCTCCGCGCAAAGACCGCGTGTGCAGTCCAGCTCGGCCGCCGCGTCGCCGTGGGAACGTCCGAGCCGCGCACCGGGGGAGCCGGGCACACACATCGGCGCCCGCCACCACACAGGGCGCCGTCAACAGCGCCCCGCACCGGGACGGTCTCCCCCGGCCTCGGGGGTCTGAGTCACAAGTTAAAACTCGCCACCCGCGCACTTCCAGGCCGGGCGCCGCGGCGCGGGCGATTCCCTAATGAACAAGGGCACCGACTCCCGCTAAGAGGACAAAGGGCCGCACAGGCGACAAATCCCGGCACCCACTCCGGCCACACGGGCGACAGAGGAAAATGAGAGCGCTGCTCCAGGAAGGGTCAGAGACGTGCGGAAAGTTACTTTGGGAACGTTGTTGCACTCAAACCGCAGAAGTGCTGCAAAGGCAAGACCACCGAGGAGACGGCGGTAGGACGGCGGTCCTGGCCGGGGCACGGGGCCGCCCTGCCCGGCCTCCGCGGCTCCTCGCCTGCCGGGCGGGACTCGCTTCCAGCCGCAACGGAGGCCGGGCGGGGCGGCTGGGGCTGCGGGGAGCGTCCCCGCGCGGCCTGCCCGTCCCCGGCCTCCACCCATCCTTTCCCCCAACCTCGCCGCTCAGCCTCAGAGAAGAAAAAAAACAACAACGGCTGTTACCTGGAGCCACGGCCGGCGGCGGTTCCCACCCGCGAAAACCAACTCAAACGGCAGGCAGCCCCGGCGCCCGCCGCTGCGCCCCTTCGCGACCCCTCTTGAACTCCTGTCGCGCGTTTATAGTGTCACTTCCGCCAGTGAGGCGCTCGGCTTCAGCGAGAAGCCCGGGCTGCAGCGGCGACCATGGTAAGTGCTGGCGCTCCGTCACTTCCTGTGTTGCCTCAGAGAAGCGGCGTACGGAAACACGGGGTGGGGCGGGGCTATCCGTAGTTCCGGGGCGGGGCCCCCTGGTCAGAGCGTTTTCTGATTGGTCGTTGCCGGGTAGGCCAGATTTTGATGTCTAAGCCGACGATCTTTGTGACCTTTGGCAAGTTACCTGCTTTTCCGCCTGAGTTTCTTCGTCCGTTTTAAAAATAACTTTTTAAAAAATTGTAAAATATGATATTCATATAAGGAAATTAACACACACGTACAGATTAACACATAGTTATAAATCGAGAAACAGGCCCTTCCTATTCACTCTGTCCCCCTAAATTATGCTGTGTGTGTTCTGAGCTAAGACCCATCCGTAGCGCGCGTCAGCTGATATTTCTCACGGTGACATATTCCTGAGTTTATGGACATTTGCTCATTTCCAAATTGGGGTTATCAGGAACAACTTTACGTAAACATTCTTGGACATGCCTTCTGGTGGAGTGCACACCTGGAAGTTAACTGCTGAGGACTCAGGTGTGCACCTCTTCAACGAAGCCAGGTGATGCCAGTCCCCTTTCCAACACTACACGCCGATAGACGATTCGACTTTCCCTTGCTCCATAGTGTTGCCAGTTTTTTGTATGATCAGACTTTAAAATTTTTATCCATTAAGAGTGAATTCGAATGTTTTCTTAAGGAAGAAAACCCTGACATCCCCGTCAGCTTTGGAGTAGGGGTCCCGGCGGCGAGGCGGACCTCCGGGAGCCGGGCCTGGGTGCGCGCCGGAGCGACAGGAGGGGGCACCGCCGGGCAGCCGAACGTGGCGTAACTTCCGACTTCCGGCTGGACCGCCATCTCGCCGTGAGACAGCAGGAGCGGTGTCGGAGATGTCGTCCTGTGCATCCGTGTCCTGGGGCCCCGGCCGAAACCCGCTGATGGAGCCGCACAGCGCCGGCCCCGTGCAGCTGCGCTTCTCGCCCTACGCTTTCAACGGAGGGTGAGGCCCCGGCAACCGCGCCCCGTCCCTGCCCGCGCCCGCGGGGGTCGCAGCGGCCTCTGTCTCCGCGGGCGGCTCCGTCCGCCGCGCTGCTCGGCGGCGCCTTCCCGGCCGGTCGCAGGCATCGTGGCGTGGACGGCCTGGCGTGCGGTGAGGCCGCAGGTGGGCGCTCCAGCCCGGCCTCCGCTCCAGCCGCGGCGAGGGCAGGATCCTGCGAGTGGGGGCGGGTCGGTCCACGTTGTTAGATGTGTAGTTGTGTTTGTAGATAAAAGGGCTGATTAGACCGTCGTTTTTGTTATTTTAGATGGGAGATAGGATTAGTTGGCCAGGCTTAAGTTCAGGGGAAAAAGTACTCAGAAGGGGGCCTTTTAAAACGTTATTCTTGCATATTACAGTCAAGTTATTTAAAAAAAAAAACACCAGCTGTATCTTAAGTGATACTTTTTCTTGACGTCCACTGAAAGAATCGGGGCTGTATTGGAACAGGAAAAGCCGGCCTTCCTGCTGCCTGTCTCCTTCCAAACCCAAAAGGCAGAGACAGGGATTCAACCTCTCTGGGCGCTCTATTCAGATGGCGGCGACCCGAACAGGCCGTCTTGCGTCCCATTTCAAACCCTCCCACTTTATAAGGACAAGAAAAGTGCAGGTGAGGGGATTGGAATTCAGGGGGAAGGTTAATCAGGTAAAAAACTAGCATTCTTTCATCTGTGCCCTGGGTGGTGGTCCTCCCACCCTGGGGTTCCGTGGCTCAGATCCCATCTCAGTCACTTACTCTTGAGGCCCAAAGGTGGGGCCGCTTATGGTCTCCGGAAGTGGGGGGGCGGGTCATGCCTTCAGTTCCCGGAACAATAGCTTTCGCGTGCATTGGTTACTTGGTTTATTAGCTATTACTTAAACTAAAATTTTTCCACACTTGAATCCCCCATTAGTGGGAAGATGACTGACTTATTGGGTTGGCCGAAAAGTCCGTTTAGTTTTTCGTGCATTTTTCATTTTCACTGATAACTTCATTGATTTGGATGTTTTGAGTATGTCGGCTGTCCCGCCATTGGCTTCCAGTGGGCAGAGGCCAGGGTGCTGTGAGCATCTTCCTGTGCATGAGACAGCCCCACAGCAAAGGGGTGTTTGGCCAAAATGTCAACAGAACCAAGAAACCTCGCAAACCACTTCTGACACGTTCGATCAGTCACAGTGCCTTCTCCGTCCACGGCACAAATCTTTTTGTGTGTGTGTGTTTCAGTTACATTTTTACCTTTCTTGGAATAATAAAGCATAATATACCAAAAATCTTCAATTTTAAAATGGATGCACAAAAATTCACTAATTTTGATGGGTTTATTTAGTGCACGCATATATGGCAGCTGTCACAATACAATCTAACAAAATTGGTTCAGATGGAGTTAGACAACTAAGCACCACTAGAGCCATCGGTGGAGAAACATGACAGACTTTTGCCAACCCCACGGGAGTCTGGGCAGCTGTACACCGCGGCAGTGGTTACAGTGACCGACCAGGCGCTGCTGACAGCGTCCACTCCACTCCCGGCAGGGCGGCCTGCCGCTGAAGGGCGGACTTTTTTAATGCAGATGCGCTGCTCTTCCTGAGCTCCTCAGGGGGTGGGGGGAGAATCCAGCGTTTTGTAAATTCCAAGGAATTACCTTTTTTTGCTAATGGAGAGCCTGGGGCTCCAGTCCCAGCCCTGGGGTGAAGTCGGGCCAAGCCTCAAGTCCTTAGCTCTGTGCCCCTGAGTGACACTTCCACTTTCGCTTTCAGCACTGTCTGTGACAAGTAATGAGGCAGCCGTTTCGTAAGAGGGGTCATTAGACCCACGTCACAAGGCCTTGGTGAAGTGTTTATAGGACTGTCCACAGTGCCGGGGCCTTGTGTTCATTACTTACTTTTTAACCCCTTGTAATCCAGTTTAAGCTGTTACTGCCCTAAAAGTTAGTTGCTTAGGACTTTCTGATTATTAAATTACCTTTCCTCGGTCTTTGTTCTTTTTCCACAGTATTTGTTGCTGCTGGCCCTTGGGCAGCCTTTGCTTCTATTTCTGTTTCTTTTTAACACTTTAACTCTCAAACGTGATTGAACTCCGAGTCCTTAGCCTTGTGTTCGCCACATGTCTCATTCGTGGACGGAAATTCCCAAATCTGCTGCTCCAGTCTCACCTTAGGAGACTCTCGCCTCTGGCTTCTTAGGTAACACATTTCTGCCTGGAGGTGCTGCTCTCACCGAACCTCGAGGTATTAGAACAAACTGCAAGCTCACGATCCCTCGGTCCCTCCTTTGTACTCCCTGCATTCAGGCATCAGGCCGCTCACCCGGGTTGAAAGTCTAGGATCTCATGAATGGCTCTTCCAGCTTCTAGCTGTTTTGGTAGTTACGAAAACTTGTACACTTTGGGTGTTTGTGTTTTTGGATTTACCCACTTTTCCTGTTCTCACCACTACCTTCTATTGCGTCAGTCTGACTGGAAGTGTTTCTGTCCCAATTTCAGGTTGTGTAGGTGTCACAGTAACCTCCTTAAAACTCTGCTCTGCAAAGGGAGCCTTTCTCATTCTTGCTCCTGTAGCCTTGATGGTTTCTCACTGAAATGCTCGAGTCTTTAGTTTGGCACATGGGTTTGTTTACAGTCGAGTCCCTGCCCATCACACACGCTCTATGTCCCTGCACCTGCTTGCACACAAAGGGACACCTCAGTAAGCTGCTGGAGGCTTTACGTGAACTGCTGTCCGTCTCCTTTCATTGGCCGTCCATGTTGTCTGGGATGCCTCCTGTTTGTGCCTCAGCTATGTGCTCCTCTTGCCTCCGTGGAAATGGTGGCTTAAGTTTCCTGAGCTTCTGTTCTCAGGCATCATCCTGGGCGCTCCATGTGAGTTAGCTCTCGTGGTTACCCTGTAACACAGAAACTGGAACTTAGATAATTTGTCCAAGCTCACGGAGCTCTATGCCGATCGAGGCCGGCTCTCAGGAAGTGCAGAGCCCAGGTACTCAGGGATGGCATGGTGCCACCTCCCACACCTATGACCAGAGCTACTCCAGGGGACTAGCTGTGTTCCAGGCACCAGCCAGAGGGCTTCGCAATGATTGACTCATTCGATCATGTCACACCCTAAAGGGCAGTTCCTGTGTGGTCTCTGGTATGTGCGTGAGGACACTGAGGCCCTGAGAAGTCAGGCGTCTCAGATCTGCAAACGGGGAGAGTCAGACTGAGACCCCGCATAGTCTGCTTTTGGAGTTCACGCTCTAGGCTCTTCAGTAAACCGCCATCACAAATCATACAACCACAAAGCAAAGACTTTGTTCTTTGTTCATTCATTTTTGAACAGCTATTTGGGTGTCTGCTGAGGGCTAGATGTGCAGCACCTTAACCTCTTCTCTGAGCTCGGGTAGTGGGTGTCGTGCCTCTGTCTCCTGGCCCCGTGGGCAGGGTCGTGGCCTTTGGCTGTTATGTAAATTCTGTGTCTTGCACACAGTAGGTGTTTAATTTTTTTTAAGATTTTATTTTTGCTTATTTTTTGAGAGAGGAGAAGGGAGAAAGAAAGAGAGGGAGAGAAGCATCATTGTGCGAGAGAAACACTGACCGGTTGTCCATCGTGCGCCCCCCCACTAGGTACCTGGCCCGCATCCCAGGCATGTGCACTGGGAACCAAACTGGCGACTTTTTGGTTTGCAGGCCGGCACTCAGTCCACTGAGCCACACCAGCCAGGCCAGTATTTAATTTTTTGATGATGATAACTCAGTGCCTCTTCTGTTACCTCCTGCTGGGGACCCTTTCTGTGATGTAGGGCAGGGTTTTTAGGGAGCTCTTGATGTGTTCCCAGGTGCTGCGTAGCCAGGGCCCCTTTCCCTGATCTTTCCTCTTCTGCCTGACCTTGCTCTTTCTCTGTGGGCTGGTTTTGGTCCCAGTGCAGGGGCACCTCAGGTCGCTGCGCCTCGCTGGGCCCACAGGCACTGCGCTTTTGTCTCTCTCTTTACGAAGTGAACATTTGTGGCAACCCTGCATGGAGCAAGTCAGTGGGGGCCATTTTCCCCACAGGCTCAGGTGATGGTTAGTGTTTTTAGCAGTAACATCTTTTAACATATGTATCTTTTTAAAGAGGTATTTTATTGCACACTTAAGATAGAGCGTAAACATAACTTTTCTGCGCTGGGGGATGTTTGCCTTGTTGCCGTGGTCAGGAACGGACCCGCACGGTTCCACTGGTACAGGCTTGTTCACCATCCAAGAGAATTCATTGGTTTTCTTTGTCTTTTTCCTCAGCACGATACTGGCAATTGCTGGAGAAGATTTTTCAATTGTTGCTTCTGATACTCGATTGAGTGAAGGCTTTTCCATCCACAGCCGGGAGAGCCCCAAATGTTACAAATTGTAAGTAAATGTTTCTAAGGATACATCTCCTGGTGCCTTGTGATTCTTTAATGCTGCAAGAGATTTAACTTTTAAACAATGTATTTCCATGAGTTTCTAGATTGTTTTGGAGCTTAGTTTGCATTTTCTTAGGAAGCAATTTTCTAAAATAATATTTCCTAATAATTCAGTATGCTGTCACATTTGGGTATCAACTGTACTTTTGGTAACCTACATATGTTTTTATCTCAACATTTTGCTCAGAAAAACTTCAGATGCACAACACAAATACAATGTGGTAATGAGCAACCCGTATCCTACCACCAAGATCTTGCTAGCATTTTACACGATTACTTTGCCGCATCTTTTGTCCTGTCCGTTCACTCACCCGTCACACCTGCCTGGTTCCTTTCTGACCTGAAATGTGGCCATGTCCTAGGCAGTCATAGCCGTGGCTCACAGTTTTAATGGGCTGCCTACAAGTTTTCCCAAAACAGAAATAAAGTCCTGTGTGCAGAAAGAAAATGGCTGTTTGCCTAAGTCACCTAAATGCATCTCGCAGATCGGCAGTGGTTTGTATTTAACAGTTTTGGAAACAGTTAAAATGGTGGGTAATGCCCAGGCTGCTCCGAAGAGCCTGTTAGCCCTGAGCTGCAGCAGGGGAGGGCTGACGGGGTTCAGTCTGGTGGGGCTGCAGGGACCAGGCTGGTGCCCGTCCTCCCCCAGAGCCCGGCAGTGACAGCGACGTGCGTTTGAACTTTTACTGGACCCTGCCAGCGGCCCTTCTCTGCGGTGAGACTGACACGTCCTCTTCGTCTGCACCTGAGAGGGCTGCTCTCCGCAGGCGCAGCCTCAGGCGGTGTCAGCTGGTGTGGCGGGTGGAAGCCCCGGAGCCACGTTGAGATTTGCATTTCTCAGGGACATGGAGGCTCTCTCCACACGTTTATGGTGACTTGCGTTTCCTTGAATGTGACCTTCACCCCCTTCACCTTGCAGTTTCAGGGGTGGAGCGCCGCGACTCCAGTCTGTGTTGGTCGCAGGGCGTGACCTCGGTTGGTCTGGTGTGAGCCTGGCAGTGCACCCCGTCGCACAAGGGTTTTTCTTGCGAGACCGTCTAGGGTCTCTCCTGGCGTCTTTCAAACGTGCGAGCCAGGGCTGGCCCCACGGCCCCGTTTGGCGCTCACGTCTTTCCCAGCTGTGGGCTGAGGCCGTCAGGGTCAGGCACTGGCCGTGTGGACTGCAGGCGTGTTTCCCTAGTTTTTCCTTTTAAACTTTGTGTTTTTCTCTGCAGCAGTTTTATTTTTTTATGGAGTCAAGTACATGAACCTTCTTGGTGTGGACGTCGGGTTGTAGCACATTTCCGTCGGCTGCCCTCAACCGTGGGTCATTGCTTTTTGGAGATCACCTGGTTTTCCGTAGTCCACACATAGTCTCACCGTTTCTTTACACGTTGGTTCATCTGTACTGTACTTGGTGTTAAAAGTTGGGTGTCAGGTCACAGACATTCCCCCTTCAGTGAACACTGGCAATAGGAGTTTTAAATTTAAAATTGCCCAACACTTGTTTGGCTTTCTGTCTAACCGCCTTGGTGTCCTGAAATGTGCCCTTTACAGAACAGATAAAACAGTCATCGGATGCAGTGGTTTCCACGGAGACTGTCTTACCCTGACAAAGATTATCGAAGCAAGACTAAAGGTAGGTGCCTTTCACGTGTCTAACTGTGGGAAGTCGGTAACGCATTAGACCCTCAAGCACGCAGCATGGCTGCTGCTCAGGGCAGCTGGGGAAGTGCCAGGTGAGTCCAGGACACGGGCCTTTTCCTCCTTCATGTCCAGGGTGTAAACTGCAGCGACCCCGCGGTCCGAGTCCCCATAGAAAGGGTTCTGCAGGACGGGGGTTCTTCTGAAGACTCTCTTCCCTGAAAAATAAAACCCACCGATTTCTCTCGAGAAGACAAGCTTCCGATAGGAGCCTGGTTGGGACCTTGTCAGCTGGCGTACGTCCTACAGGCAGGACATGTGCTCAGGAATCGGGGCCAGCTGGGCTCTGTCACCTCCCCTGTCGCAGGCTTTGGCTGGCAGGAGGCAGGCGGGCAGGGCATCGTTGGGAAGAAGGGACTGAGCAGGAGTTCTGACCCCGGCGCTGCCTGAGGCCCATGGAGATGGGGGCCTGCTCTCTGTGAACCTGGGTGGGTCTGGCTGGGTGTGCGCCTCTGTTCAGGAGGCGAGTTTGCATCTCCTGGTTCCCAGAGTTGGCCGGACAGTGTAGGCTGTGACCAGGAAGGATACCTGGCCCAGGCTGGGTAGGGTCCCAGCCACCGTCGTCGGCGTTTGAAGCCGTGGTGTGTCTCTAGCCGTGTGGCCTTGCGGGGCTCGCCAGGGCAGGTGGGGAACCCTGCAGTCTTGGCACTGTGTGGTCCTCAGTGCTCCTGTGTCGTCTTGTAGGCTGTGTGTCCCAGTGTCGGGTGGGTGAGTCCGTCTGATACCTGGGAAGAGCGGCAGTGACCACGGTGGTTTGCTGGCTGCTGAGGAGCAGGAGCACCTGCGGTGTCCACGCCGGTGCTAGTCGCTGGGCCGGGAGGTGGTGCCCTTGCCTGACACTTGCTTTACGAATGAGTAGAAATAATCTCATTCCTTGTTCATCAGCTGTTAATCCAAACTTTAAAATTTTAATGGCATTGAAAGCGTCAGTGACTGGCACGTATTCACTTGTGTGTGGTTTCTGGTACTTACTTTACAAATGGAGCTTAGGGCAGAAATAGACGTGATAGAAAGAGTGTTTTGTTAAGTCAGACAGGAACCACTGAGTTCGACTTCGTGCCCCGTCCTTCCTGAAGGTGGTGTTCGCTCTGTAGCTGGCAAAACAGGGAACTGAATTCCCTTTTCTGTTCGCAGTTCCTGGGGGTCCCTCAGTCTGTTAGGTGAGTCGGGTCCTGAGGGAGACGTACATGCAGGGTTGGAAATCACTGACTAAGGCCCTGGTTTGGAGACTTCTGTCCTCTGCAGCAGGTGTGTCCAGGAGCAAGGCCACCGCCCTGACCCAGAGTGCTGTGCAGCGTGGGGCTGTGGTCCCGCTCTGCTCTCACCTGCTGTGCGAAGAGAGGCCCTGTCCTGGGGCGGCAGACTCTGTGAAGGCCTGGACAGGAAACACGTTCCACTGTGCGGGCCACATGGTCTCTGTGGCAACCGCTCGCCTCTGCAGCTGCCAGAGCAGGCGGGGCGTGTGGTGAATGAGGGCGGCCCAGCCACACTTGGTGTAGATACATAGCTGGTGGGTGGGCGGCGGGCTCACCGCCTCTGCCCCGTGAGCTCACGTCTGTGCTGGGGCCGGTGCCCGTGTCCTGAAGGCCGGGTGGCGTGGAAATCGTCTGTAAACCAGACGCGGGAGGGCAGGCATAGCATCTCCCCCACACTTCGCCACAGACCCCAGAGTGACGGGGCCGAGAATCATTGCTTTGTCTCAGTGATGGCAGTTTTGGTCAGAGGGAAACAGGCACCTGTGTTCCTGACGTGGGCGTTCCCCCTCTCGCGGGGCGCGCCCCTCACCCTCTCTCTGCTGGAACTGCAGATGTACAAGCACTCCAACAGCAAGGCCATGACCACCGGGGCTGTCGCTGCCATGCTGTCCACCATCCTCTACTCACGGCGCTTCTTCCCGTACTACGTCTACAACATCATCGGGGGGCTGGACGAGGAAGGTGGGTGCCCTCCGGGGGTGAGGCGGGCATATCCCTGCAGAGTGGTCAGAGCCCTGGAGACCGGCCTGCCCTTTCTGACCAGGAAGGGGTGAGGACGCTGGAGCTGCGAGGGGTGCGTGTGTGGGAGCCCTCGCACTGGCTGTCGGGCAGCGGTCACTCCTCTCTCTCCTCGGGGTCTTGAGTGAGCTCAGAAGTCGACACTAACCATTCTGGTCTCACAAAAACAAGCCTGACCTGGGGAAGCTCAGCCTGATCATGACAGTTCATTAACAACCCTCCTTGACATCCACAAGTTTTAAACAGGGACACCCCAGAAGGAATGCGTGCGTTTCCACCAGTGTCTTCAGAAAATTCTCGAAACTCCCCTCACTTCCCAGCCGAGTCAGAGCAGGACACTCCCCCTGCTGCTGTCACAAGTGCCGATCGGTGCTTCTCCCAGGTCTGACTTGTGTTGACTCAGTTGCTTCCAAAGACCAAAGGCGGCCTCCCAGGACAGGCCTGCACTGCCTTTTCGCGAGGTCGGTAGTAGAGAGGAGTCCCCACAGCATCTGGGTGAGGACGTCGTGAAGGAGTCTAACCTCAAGGGGACAGTTCTGGGCAGGAGGAGGCCGTGCTCCCTCAGTCCCCCTGCTCCAGGCCAGCGTCCTTCTGTCCCTAGGCTTTCCCTCTGCTGTCCCAGCACAGCACTTCTGGTGCCTTTTTGCTTAAACCAGGTCTCATTTGAATGTCAGATTAATAAATTCAGGTTTTGGCCACATTGGTGACAGCTACTGCTGAAGTTCAGTGGGGCAGGTGAGGGAGGGCCTTGTGCGTCCTGAGAAGTGAAGAGGCTGTGGGCCACCTGCGCCCAGCGACAGTACTCCTTCCTGAGGGTCGCCGGGCTCAGCTCCGTCGGTGGTGCGTGGGGTGGCACGCTGTGACTGGACTGGTTTTCACCGCCGTGTGGGATTGGGGCACAGCCTCATGGAAACCTTCCCCTTTCAGGGAAGGGGGCCGTGTACAGCTTCGACCCCGTGGGGTCCTACCAGAGGGACTCCTTCAAGGCCGGAGGGTCAGCGAGCGCCATGCTGCAGCCCCTGCTCGACAACCAGGTAAGGGCCCCGCCGTGGGGGTGGGGACGCCCCACTCCCCCTCTCGAGTCCTCTCCGTCAGCTGGGAGGGGGGACACCAGGCATCTCGTGCAGCCGTGTGGGCGCCGTCTGCTGACCGGCCCGCTCAGACTTCCCGGGCTCCGTCACCCATCAGGGCCGCGGGTCTCTGGCCGACCTCAGGTCTCCGCTCTCTCGCCCCCTTCACCCGCGTTTCATGAAAACACCTCCTCCCGATACCGTTTCTGTGTCGCCTCCGTCTCTGTTCCAGCCCCCGCAGTGATGTTCAGCTCGCCCCCTGTCCATTTCTGCCAGCCCTGCCAGCCCTGCACAGCGTCTGGCCAGGGTGTTGTGTTTACGTCCTCACGTCCCCCCTGGTCACTGTCCTGGCCTCTTGGAAACGGGTCCCAGCAGGCCTGCAGTGCTCGTGGTGCACCTGCCCCCTCTCCCGTTGGTCCTCACGCCACACGCCTGGGAGCCCAGTGCCTGTCCCATCTCCGCCCTAACCTGCCACAGCTTCACTTCTTCACATGTCTGCCCTTCAGCCCAACTTGAATGTCCGTCCTTCTGGCGGGCTTGGTCACAGTCACCTGGGCCCCCCCTGGCCCCTCTTCCTCCTCAGCCACAGCACACACTGCAGCGATGCCTGCCTACCTGGGGGCTCGACCCACCTGTGTGCTGTCACATGACGTCTCACCCGTGTCTCCTGTCTCCCAGGTTGGCTTTAAGAACATGCAGAACGTGGAGCACGTCCCGCTGACCTTAGACAGAGCCATGCAGCTTGTGAAGGACGTCTTCATTTCTGCTGCCGAGAGGGATGTGTACACCGGGGACACACTCAAGGTCTGCATCGTGACCAAGGACGGCATCCGGGAGGAGACCGTGCCCCTGAGGAGGGACTGATGCCTGTGCGGTGGCACCGCTACGTTTGTTACAGAACAGTCACAGCTGGTCTTCTCGCAGCAGGGCAGAGCCAGGGAGCTGAATTTCTGTTTCCTTTCACTTTCTCCTCCTTCCCACACCTTTCTGTCTCTCAGAGCATTTTTACATTTTTAAGGATGAAAAAACCAAACAGACCGTGTCAGTTTTTCCTCATGTTTATGAGCAAGAAACTGACCTGGAAAAGCTTACTTTTCGATCAGGGCAGATAGCCTGTCTCCGAAGAGGGTGTGCACACCATCGGGTTTAGCCTTTAGTCCGTCTTGGTTGTATTAAGACGTGAGTGGACATAAATAAAAGACCTTACGATTTGCCCTGACCGGTGTGGCTCAGTGGGCTGTGTTGTCCCGCTAACCGAAAGGTCACTGGTTTGATTCCTGGTTGGGGCACATGCAAGAGGCAACTGATTGGTGTTTCCCTCTCTCCCTCCCTTTTTCTCTTTAAAAATAAATAAATACTTTAAAAAAATGTAGCAGCTGTTTTGGAGATACGTCTTCAAATCACCAAAATAGAAGACAATTGTAAAAGCAATCTTTTGCCAGAAATCTGGGATACTTTTCCCAAACACTTCAGAAATGTTAAAATTGAGACCTAAATATTCTGATAGAGCTAGGGGTAGTTTTTTTAGACTTATTACACATATTTTAACTCCACTACACACAGTCAGACTAGTGTTCTTGGTGTTGAGCGAGTCAAATCATTCAGTATAACCTACGGGTTAGGATTTGCTTTGTGGCCTAACAGAGTTTACTGTTGACCTCATTCGGAACCAATCAGAATTGCCCTGGCTGGTGCGGCTCTGGATTGAGCACTGGCCTGCAAACCAAGGGGTCACGGGTTCGATTCCCAACCAGGGCACGAGCCTGGGTTGCTGGCCAGGTCCCCAGTAGGGGTCGCACAAGAGGCAACTGCACAGTGATGTTTTCTCTAAAAAAAAAAAAAAAGAAAATTGTTAAAGTCCCTAGTGGGTATCTGTTTTGAAATTGGTTCCACAAACACCAGTTGGACCCTTAGTCACAGACACTCCTCACTAGGGAGCCCTCCCGCATGTTGCCCCTACAAGGTCACGGGGGAGCCGCAGTCTGTGTGTTCACTGTGCCGGCGTTCTCCAGAGCCACAGAAATGATGGTGCAGGTACGTTCACGCTGAAGAGTTGACCCATGATTGTGAGCCACCGAGGTTCCAGGTAGAGTGTGAAGGCTGTGAACAGGAACAGCTGCTGAGTGGGGCCTGTGTCACCCTCAGAGACAGCCAGCGATGACACTTGGGAGTCTGGGCCCCTTGCAATCCTGTCAAACTGACGGAATTAACCGTGGCAGCTGTGTAGACGATATTCTCTCTCTCTCTCTTTTTCTGAGGTCCTCACCTCAAGGTTTCCCAGGACACTCTCCAGACTCGTGATGTCTTTCCCCAGTTGCAGCTGCACCTTCTCATACCTGGTTTCCCTCCAGGCCTTGAACCCCATCTCATCTGAAGGCTTGCGTCTGAGGGAGGCTGGCCATTGGTCCTCCTGTCGCCGAGTCTGACTCCGGTTACTTGGGTGGCTTTTCTAGGTGACTCGGCCCTAACTCCTCAGCTGGAGAAGGCAGCTTTGCGGCACTTGGACAGGTCTGAGGGACAAGTCACCGCCTGACACCCCGTGGTGCAGTCCAGAGTTAGTTCCTGCCTCCCGCAGAGAACAATCTGATAATCCGAGACTGCTGCAGGGCACAGCTGGCTCTCCCGAGGTGTTGGCCGGGTCTGGACTGTACACTGGACTGGAGTGCAGCTGGACCTTTGCCCTCAGCGGAGGCAGTCTGCGTCTGCTGCTTGGGCCGCCCAGGGCAGCGCCAGGACCTGCCGCTGCCCCTCTGGTTTGCAAGCAGAGAAACCGCACCATGAGATGGACTTTGCAAGCCTGGCGTCCTCAGGAGCCATTCTGTCTGTCCGTGGTCCCCGGTGTGAGGACCACGCAGAGGACTTGTCGTAGGCGAGTTCCGGGGCCTGTCCCAGACACGGCTGCCACGTCGAGGGGCTGGGACATGAAACTGCAGTTTAAGCCGTCAGATACTCCGATACGCAGTCTAAAGCTCTCAGCTCCTCTGCAGACAGTTTCAATCAGGAACAGGCCTGGGAGACGTGCAAGGGATTGATTATAGGGCTTAAATTCGCACAGTTAGGAGGAGCTGGTTACATGGTCCTGTGGGCCACACAGAGCCGGATGCTGGGCAGGGAGGGCCATGAGCTTGGGAGCTGGGGCCGTGTGGGCGGCCGCGCTGGCCTCAGTACCCCCAGACCACCTCAGTGCAGGCACACCTGCCTCCAGGAAGAGGCTGGAGACACAGCCCTGCGGCTGCCCCTGCCCCCCCTGCTAGCTGCAGGCCCTTCTGAAGCGTGGGAAGGCGCTCCCAGAGGAGGTGGCCGCTGTGTCCTTGGACCAGTCAGGCTGCTGGGGGAGCCAGAAGACCAGGAGCACAGGGTGCCACACCCTCACCCTTGGGCTGTGCTGCTTGAGCGTCTTCCACCAGGACAGGCCTGCAGGGATCATATGTCAGCACCTTGGGACAAGGTTTCCCTGACAGGGGGCTCCCTGTGGCCTGTGTGTGTACATTGCAGATGTTGTGACTGGACATGTCCCACAAAGACAGAGGCCCTGGCCGCCCGGCCACAATCCCCGTCTCTGTCCCAAGGTGCTTCTGAGGTGCCTGCCCGTGGCCTTCACCCTGGTCTTACTGGCTCCTGGGAGCTCGTCATCTTTGGAAAGTGTTTTTCTACAAGGAAGAGACCTGCGTTCAGAATGGCACGTGAGGAGTGGATAGCTGCCCGTGGTGCTGAGCTGGCCCGGGGGGCAACGACCCGGTGCACGACCTCGCCACCGTGCCCTGCGGCAGCCCCATGTCCTGCATCTTCTCTGCTCCCAGGTGCCACTGGGGAGCACCCGGCGAGGCCTGTACCGTTTGAGGGGTTGGCTGGGTCCCTGGAAAGGGACAGACTCCTTCACCCAGCAGGTCTGCACACTGCTGTCCCAGAGGCCACCAGGTGGCAGTGTCAGCCCGCCCAGCGTGGCCGCAAAGTAGGGACCCATCTATGGAAGGCCGTCTGGGGCCAAGTTCTGCGGTGCCTGTGTGGTCCTTGCCCGGCTCACCTAGAGCCTGGAGCCTAACCTGGCAGGAGGGACGCCTGGCTGACTGACACTCCAGGTCTCAGCTTGTGCTGACATCCTGGTGGAAAGGGCAGGAGACAAACCCAGCAAAATCGGTCATAAACCCGTCTGCAGGTGGAAAGCGGAAAGTTGGTAGGTAATAATTTTTGTGGAGGTCCCAGGCATGTGAAGGGAAGGTGGGGAGAGGAGGAAAGAAGAGGGACAGGAGGGGCTGCTCGTGGTTCCAAAAATCAAAGCAGAACTTGCTTGAAATAGGGAATCACACAGGTTTGGCCGCTGGCAGAACAGAGATTAAGACTCAGAATTCTACGGGCCTCTCACTGTTCTCTGTTTTCTGCCCCCTGCAAGCCCTGTAGTTTCTTGTACTTGGGTAAATTCCTTTCAAATAAGCCTTGATGTTCTGATCATCTAAGGACCTGGGTCGAGGGTTTCGTGTGGGTACCGGTAGGAGGAGACACCCACGGAGTCGTGAGGCACAGTCTCCGAGGGATGAAGCTCTAAATCCCGGCAAGCGGGCCGCTGCCGGCCCAACCACACCCCAAGGATCTGCAACAGCAGACCAGCTCTTCTGCACGTAGCTGGATGCCTTCGGTCTGAGAGGGCTTGGCCTGGACCGCTTCCACTGGCCACTGAGAGGGGCCAATGGTGTGGATCAGAGGCAGTTTTTCCTTTTTTCTCTGTGCAGGAAAAAAATCAGGTATTGCAAGGCAGACCTGCTCCAGCTGGAGATTAAAGGAAACTCTGTAGGGACAGTGACCACATTTTCAAGCCGAGCGTTGGAATGTGCCATGATATTGCATTCAAATATTTGCATTCCAGGCTCTCTGAAATACCAACGTTTGTAGTAGACTGGAGTTCCCTTTAATTTATCTTTAAATATTTGTTTCTAACTATTTCAGAAGCTGTAGTTTGTCTTTTCTTCTGCGTCTTTGCCTCTCTCGTGCTGGAGTTCTCATTCGCTTTCAGACAATGCTGCTGCTCCTCTTCATCTCAGACGCTCAGAACACGCATCTCCGAGCGTCCAGGTGCTCGTTAGAGTCTCAGGGAGTCATCCTGGAAGTCGGCGCTGCTCTTCCTTTGTCCTGCGGTTCCCCAGAACCTTCCCCAGCTCAAGGAGTTCCTCCAGAATGCGTCAGGGCCCTGGCGTTCCCCATCTGTGCTTTCACTGCGAAAATTCTCAAGAGGGAACCTTTCTGGAAGTTGTTCGCAATGATGGGCAGCCAAGGGTGCCCTGAGCGGCAGGTGTGGGTGGACAGGAAGGCACAGGGGAAAACAAGGGGACTTGGGCAGGAGCCCGTGGGATTCCTGAGGTTCCCTGTGGGCCTCAAAGAACAGGAGCCGCCATCACTGCCACATCCTGATAGGAGGGTTTTTTCCAAGAGAGCAGAACTTGCTTAACATCATTTATTCAGAGGTAAGGTGAGGACAGTCACTCAGGTGCCCAATGTGCTTGAAGACCATTCTGTTTTTCAAAAAATTTTTATTGATTGATTTATTTTTAGACACAGGGGAAGTCAGGGAGAGAAGCATCCATGTGTGGTTGCCTCTTGTGTGTCCCCCACTGGGGACCTGGCCTGCAACTCAGGCATGTGCCCTGACTGGGAATTGAACTGGAGACCCTTTGGTTCTCAGGCTGGTGCTCAATCTACTGAGCCACAACAGCCAGGTCTGTTCTTTCAATATGAGTTTTTGAGCCCCTGCTGGGTGCTGCTTCAGGGCACAGCTGTGAATGGGGAGCATGCCCCGCTCTCCTGAGGAAGACAGACCCATCAGCTAGCCAGGGGTCGAGGGGGGAACCCCGCCTGTGAGGGAGCAGAGTGGGCAGGCATCTGCTCCAGAAGGGAGGTTATGGAGAAGGTGGCACATGAGCCAAGATCTGATGACCAGGAACCGGCAGGGTCTGAGAGACTGGGGCTTTTCCCCACTTCCTGCCAGGCCCCATCTCTGCTGGCCCTGGGCTAGGGCGGAACAGAACGCAGCCTCCGTGTTTGAGAAGCTCAGTGCTCCTGGTGGGGGTGGAGGGGCACGGCAGCACCGTCGCAGGTGGGCAGTGTGAGGCGCCATCGCACCACAGATTCTTTCTAGAAAGAAGCCAGTAATGGATTCTTGTGTCATGCCCCAGAGTGAGGTTGAAAGGTTAGTGCTACAATTGCTTACTGAAGTTTTAACTGCTCGTTTTGCCGTACTCACGGCTCCCTCTGACAAGTCAGGGGCACATGCCGGGGACTCATGCCTTGGCGGGAGCCACTGCAGGCGGGGCCTGGTGTGGCCACATGCAGAGCGTAGCCTGTCACAAGAGCGGTGTCCCGTGTTCAGTGCCTTTGGTCACCACACTAGGCAGTGGTTCAGCAATTGATGGAATGCTACCCGGACATGGCACGGCTTGTGAAGTCCTGTGGAACGTGGACATCAGGGCCGAACGTTGAATGGAAGAGGCAGAAGACAGCGTGGCCGTGTGCTCCAGCAGACTGGGTGGCGCGGTGGCAGTGGGTCTGCTCCCCGCTCTGTGCTGCTCACGTGACCCACTTGCTTTCTCAGGAAACAGGCTCTGCAGACGGTCTGGTGTGCTCACAGGCCGACAGGGGGCTTGCCTGCAGGCTAGCCCCTGTATGTAACATTGTTTCTTATGCTTGACGGTGGTTAATGCCCTTATTTACATACTGTTTCTATCTGTTACATGTGTAATGATATATATCCTATATTTATCCCCATTCCTGGGGAAACAGTAACAAATTGCTACCAGTCTCCTGTCCGCTGGGTCCTCTTTCTCATTTCTGTGCTGTGACTATTTTGGGAAAGTGCCTGGGTGACAGCTGTGAGCCGCATTTAACCTGCCAGCTGGAGCGCTTCACAGGTGCCTAGCCCGTCCCGCTCTGCCCGGCACAAATGGCCGCAGGGTCAGTGTGGCTGCTACCTCTTCTGGGAGGCTCAGGTGGCCCAGATTCCCTTTTAGAAACTTTCCACAGGGATGACACCTCACCCCTGAGGCTCAGATGCCTGACAGCCTGCAAAGGAGAGGCTCAGGAGTCAGACTTGGGCTGCTGGGCAGCGCCCAGGGGCCTGTCCTCAGAGAGCCTGGGACCCGAGCTTCCCAAGACAGCCACCAGCCATCAGTCTGCCGGGGGCCTCTGCAAACTGATTCACATTTCCATCTGCGCTGCAGTCGGCCAACCTGTGACGGTGCTGTGGGGTGGGACTCTCTGTCCCCTTCAGCTGGTACACGTGAGGAACCACATGGCATCCAACTTACATCCGTTTCTGGGTGAAACTAAATGTCTTGCCTTTTGGGGCAGAATGCATCTCAAAGACTTGTCCAGAAAAGGAAGGCGAGTTCATCCAGCTTTTGTGTGACTCTATTCCAAGCTGAGCTTCTGCCGGACAAGTGGCCCCTGCAGTGTGGCTGTGGGCCTGGCTAGGCCACCCGGTCTCCACCCTGCACGTGGCCAGGAGGCAGGACAAGGAGGCAAAGTCGAGGAGGCTCTGGCACCATAGGCACCGGGTGTGAATGAGCCCTGGCTGTTCACAGGGGACCAGGTGGGGCAGTGCTCTGGGACTTCTAACACACATGGGCATTCACGTGGAATAAGGTCCGTGGACTAAGGAGACTCCACTTCTCCCTGTCCTGTGGGGGACCCTCTCTAGGCTCCCTGTGGTCCCTTGCTGTTGTCAGAGCAGCAGGCACGGCTCAGCTTTCTCCAGAGAGGCCCCCAGCCCACCTCACCCCTACCTGCCTGGAAGTTCTCATTTATCCTTTGCATCCTTCAAATTCTGGCCCAGGCCTGCTCTGCCCCCACCGCCTGCTCCTCGCGCAGGGTCCTCTCTGCTCTGACACAGGTCCCTGCAGAGAGGGCTCTTCACTTATGCCGACTTCCGCCTATTACTCCCGCCTATTACTCCAGCTGGTGGGGAACTGGCTCGACATCCCTGTTGACCATTTTCACTTAATAAATGTTCGTTTAAATAATTAATTCACTGGTTGCCTGACTAAAACTTGGCCTGGCACCTATACCTGTCTTTGATGTTTGGAGAATTCATTGTTTCTAAATGTAGTTTTGCAGGAAAAACCTTTCCAGAGCAGCATGGGGCATGGGGCATGGGGCAGGAGAAGGTTTGCAGAACCGGAGCTGCTGAGCTGGCCTCTAGTCCCGCCCCAGTGGGAGCTGGGTCGGCAGATGAAGCGCGTGCTTCCCAGCTCAGGAGGCACAGCTGCCACAGAGGTTGGGATCCAGGGCTCTGCAGCTGACCAGGGTCCCTATCCCCATGGCCTTCCCCCAACCTGGCACGCTGCCTGAGCTGGCCGCCAGCACCCGGCCACTCCCTGAGGTCCCTTCAGGCCCTTTCGCTGTGAACAGCCCTGAGATTTGGGACTGACCCCTCTCGGCTCCTGCCTCTGTGTCACGGTGGATATCGGACAGAGACCATCCAAAGACACAGAACGCGAAGAGAAGCCGGAGAATCGTGGATGGAAGTGAGGGTGGAGCTTTGTCAACGGCCCAGCGACCACGTGCTCCGGCACTGAGCCTGAGTTCACCCGAGCAGGGCTCCTTTCTGATCTGTGCACCGGTTCCTGTGAGACGCCCTACAGAGTTACAGACACTAAGTTATGTCTTTGATGTTTTCTTTCTTCACACAGCACATGGCTTAGATTCAGAACTGTTTGGGAACATGCAGACACGGTGGCCACACGGAGAAGTCGGGTCTGCACTGCTCGTGTGTCTGTGCCTCGGACTCTCAGGTCCACACTGGGCAGGGGCAGTTTTTCTGTCTGCGGACTCACAGTCACTGTCACACTTTAGAATCGAGTTAAAAACAGCACGTCTGGTCTGACTGACCTGTAAGAACACAAAATCGTGCAGAGGCAAAGTGCACACCCACAGAAAACAGACTGGAAAAATGCATAAAATGTTGAAGGTGGTGGCATTCTGTTTTTTCCCTTTTTGCTAATCTGTGCTAGCTTCTACGCACAGAAATGATCAGTGAATGGATGTCGATGGATATGCCGGTGCTCCTGGGACCTGTGGGAAGGCCACCGTGCCCATTTTTTCCTTCTGGGCTCTTCTCCATGTCCCACTTCTCAGGACGTTCTCTGTCCACAACCCACTGCACAAGCTGCTGCCTGCCTCCTGCCCCCAGGTTCCTCTCCTGGAGCTCTGACCGCCTGCCGCCCGTGACCTCACCTGCACGCACCTGGGACCCCCGCTTTCAAAAGCTCACTGGACCCTACTCAGCTTTCACAAAGGACCTACGTCAGCACCTGTTTTCGCACACAAGGAGAAGTCAGAGAGAATCTTTACTTTGAGGACAGAAGACAAAGAGCAGAGACAGTGTTTAGTGGTAGTTGCGGCCGGACAGCGAGGCCATGCTGCCATCCTCACTGGTGCTTGGGGTTGACCTTGTAGCTCTGCCTGCGATGTGGGAGTCAGTGTAGGCTTTGTGTGAGATTGGTGGGTTGCTTGTTGGGTCTGGAGATGCTCCCTTTCAGGTACCGGGGAACCCTGCCTCATTCTGGAGCAGGAGCTCCTCCCTCACTGTCACCTGGCCTTCCTCCAGGACAGAAGCGGGGACCCCGGAGTGGGATGTACAGGGGACGCCCTCCCCTCTTAGGCCCCACTCCCCGGGCAGATCGCAGTCGGAGCTCATCTCGGCAGAGCTGGCGGGCGGGCGGTGTGGGACGCCGAGTCCACCATGGTCTCCTTTCTGACCCATTCCCAGTCCCCCACCACTTAAGTTGTCACCACAGATTCCAGTGAAAAACACTATTTTAAATTGGTGTTTCATAGCTTTGCATTGGAACTAAAGTTCTGAAATTCTAACCCTGGGTTCCTGTCCCTCACCTGCCATAAAACCAGCTTTTCAAGCACAGGGCTTCTCCGGTGCCGTTCACCACACGTGTGGCCAGGCAAGGGATCCACACACTCACGCCCTGTGCAGAGAGAACGTGCTTTCATGGAAGCTGCCCTTGTCTCTCCGGACCTGTCCCGGAACAGCCCGAGGACAACTTACTGAAGCCACTTCGTCCTCTCCGTCCCCACTGCTGCCGGGCTCCTCGGTCAGCCTCGGCCGCCACAGAGCTGCAGCAACCCGCCGGACATGCAAACCTGGAGGCCCGCTTCCCTCCTCGCCACCTTCATCCCTCTTTGTTCGGACTCGCTTCACAAACAGTCACACACGGATCAACCCTTTCAGGTGCGACTCTCTGAGTGACACGGGTGGCCCGCGGCACCGACTACGCCACAGCCCCATGCAGCCGCTTCACACCACAAAGTCGCGTCGCCTGTCCCGGGCCCGCCCTCAGCCCCCACTCATCCGCTTCCCAGGCCTTTGGTTTTGCCTCTTCCAGGACATCCTATGAGCAGAGTCACACCATGTGCAGCCTTCGAAGATCAAACCTGCTCTTTCAGCAGAGACACCGTAGACCTGCGTGCACCGCTGCTGATGGAAACAGCACTGTGCTCCCCCAGCGGGGACACCTGCGACCAGGGCGTCAACATCCAGACGGTCGGGGGCCGCTGGCGCCGTCACCTGGGGCCACATGGGGAAGGGTGAACGCACCAGAGATGCGTGTCTCTTCCCCCACAAACCGCCGTGCTCTGTCCATGTGTCCTCCCCGTGACCTCTCCAACCTCTCATCTGGCTCCTCTCTGTGTTTGCGGCCTTCGCCTGTCCTTCCTCACACAACCAAAAGAAGGGCAACAACAAATTTAAAAACAAAAAACAACCAGAACTGACAGAAAATCAAACTGTATGGAAGTCCAACAACCAAGGAATTAAAGAAGAAATACTCACCCAGACCGGTAGGAAGGGCAGAGACGGGCAGCCGAGCAGAGAGGACTCACAGCAAGGTGGCAGCTGGAGGAGCGGGCGGTCCCACATTCCAGGGCTGATAAACAGGGGGGAACAACTGGGGATCGAGACAGACCCACAACCCAGGGCTCCAGCAGGGAAATAAAGCCTCAAACCTCTGATTGAAAACACTTGTGGGGGTTGAGGCGGCAGGAGAAACTCCCAGCCTCACAGAAGAGTCCGTTGGAGAGACCCACAGGGTCCTAGAACGTACACAAGCCCACTCACCCGGGAATCAGCACCAGAAGGGCCCAACTTGCTTGTGAGTAGCAGAAAAAGTGACTGAAAACTGGCAGAGAATGGAGCCAGTGGCACTGCTCCCTCTTGGACCCTCCCCCCACGTACAACGTCAAAAGGAAGTGACGTGTTGCCTTGCCCTGGTGAACACCTAAGGCTCCAACCCTTACTATGTAACAGGTGTGCTGAGAGAACAAAAATGGCCCAAATGAAAGAACAGATCAAAGCTCTAGAAACAATACAACTAAGTGACGAAGAGACAGCCAACCTATCAGGATGCTCACAGAAATGGTTGAGTGTGGTCACAAATTAGAGGAAAAACATGAAATAAAGGGAAATGTGCAGGGAACCAACAGGGATGGGAAGAAAACCAGGACTCAAATCAATGGTGTGGACCAGAAAAAAGAAAGAAACATTCACCCAGAACACAATGAAGAAACAAGAATTCAAAAAAATGAGGAGAGGGTTAGGAACCTCCAGGACATCTTGAAATATTCCAACATCCAAATCCTAGGGGTGCCAGAAGGAGAAAAGAAAGAGAAAGGAATTGAAAACTTATTTGAACAAATAATAAAGGAGAACTTCCCTACTTTGGCAAAGGAAACAGAGTTCCAGGGAGTCCAGGAAGCTCAGAGAGTCCCAAAGAAGTTGGACCCAAGGAGGAACACACCAAGGCACATCATCATTACATTACCCAAGGTTAAAGATAAGGAGAGAATCTTAAAAGCAGCAAGAGAAAAGGAGGCAGTTACCTACAAAGGAGTTCCCATCAGACTGTCAGCTGATTTCTCCAAAGAAACCTTACAGGCAAGGAGGGGCTGGAAAGAAGTACTCCAAGTCATGAAAGGCAAGGACCTACATCCAAGATGACTCTATCCAGCCAAGCTATCATTTCGAATGGAAGGGCTGATGAAGTGCTGCCCACAGAAGGTCAAGTTCAAGGAGTTCATCATCACCAAGTCCTTATTTATGAAGTGTTAAAGGGACATATCTAAGAAAAAGAAGATCAAAAATAGGAACAGTAAAATGAC